>CATIWR010683058.1:0-19864 GCA_949677035.1 Omphalea diandra | reverse complement strand
ATATATTTTTTTTTTATATATATCCAGCCCTACAATCTCTTAAACAAAATTATAATTGTTTTTATTTTTTTTTTTATTATATATATATATATATATATATATATATATATATATATATATATATATATATTTGTGACTCATTTATTTTTGGTAAAACCCCACACAATCAAAGAAGGCATGATGAGACAGGCCCTGCAACGTCCAGATTTTGGTGTGTGTGCTATTGGTCTTATAGTAATTGTTTATAGAGGATGAACTGAAGAGGTTCAAAAACTGTTAAACATTTACTACTACAGACAGATAGAAAGAAAGGGCAATAACAAGCAAACAAAAGAAAAGAAAAAGAAAAAAAAATCAAGTTGGTTTTCTTCATACAGAAGGAGAAGATAGAGAGGAGAGGCAAAGCAAGAGAGATAGGTCTGAGAAAGATAGATAGAGACACCCATGAAAGATCAAAAAGTTGCAAAGTGAAGAGAGATATATCTGAGAAAAAGACTTGTCCCTCTTATGCCAACTTAGATATACTTTGACAAGAAAGCTTTGATCCTCTCTCTGTTGCTCTCTCTCTTTTTTTCCCCCCTCAGTTGGGTTGTTTTGCTCGTAGTAAAAAGCTCCTCCCTTCAAACCAAACTAAGGTAAACATGTATGACTGAATTCATTCTTGCTAGCTGCTAGGACTACTTCTGAATATAGCTTGTGGTCTATTTCACCTCTCCTTTTCTTCTTGAGTAGTAATAGCAACATAGCCAATTCTTGTTCTTGGTCTTCTTTTTATTTTCACACTTATCTTTTTGGTGTGCCTCAGTTTCTTTGTCGGTCGAAAAGAAGATGCGAATGGTCTAAAAAGTTTTTGAGTCTTTTTGCATGGCGAGCCACGGTGTTGGAGAGACTGGTTTATCAGACTCAGGTCCTTCTAATTACCTTCACCATCATCACCATCTTCCTTATGCTGCTCTTCATGGGATCAACACCCCATCAATCAGTTTCATGTATGTATTCTTAGCTCTTAAAATCCAATATACGTACGCTTAATACATATAAATTTGATTACTCTTTGTTAATGAGGGTTAATTATGTTGATTGCTGATTGGGTTTTGATTGAATTTTGTGTTTTAGTAATCACGGAGAATCTGCTTTTGATTTTGGAGAGCTGGAAGAAGCAATAGGAGTTAAGATTAGGAATGATGAAGCTAAAGCACGTATGCCTCTCTATCTCTTTCTTTCTATATCATTTCTGCTTTTGTGACGTTTGATAAGTATAACCGACTCTTCAAAAAGCAGAGAAAAAGAGTTTTGAATATGTCTAATGAGGGTACAGTAGATGGGGTTACCATTTTCAATACAGTAATCATTCTTGGGCAAGACTTGAATGGTGTGAAGATACAAAGATAGTAATCTGACTTCCTTGGCATGATTTTATGACCTTATACATATAACTTGAAAGAAAGAAAGAGGGGATAAGGATTAGGTGGAAAAGATAACAAAGTTTATTTTTATGGTGATCCTCTGAGATTTTGCTTCTGTTCATATATTGCAGCTTTATTCACAGTAACAGGAGGCAGACCTGCAGCTACTCTGGAAATGTTCCCTTCATGGCCAATGAGATTTCAACAAACACCGAGAGTAGTAGTTTCTTAACTTGCTTTCTCCATCTTTGACTATGTATTTTGTCTTTGATGTGGGTGCTTGAAAAAGAAATAATCTTTCATTCTTCAAAGTTCAATAGCTTTTTTCTTTAATTTATTTTTCATTGGGAAAGTCACTGTTTTATGGCTTTTGGGTTCTCATTTGGGAGAAATAGTTTAGTAAGGTGAATTTAATTATATTTTTATGAAACATTTCTTGAATGCCCTTTTGAATATTCGTTGTGCGGCTTGTTAACCCAGGGAAGTTCAAAGTCCGGAGGGGAGAGTACTGACTCAGGATCAGCAGTAAACACTCTTACAAGCAAAGCTGAGGCCCAACCGGAGCTGGACCCAGAATCTTCAATCGGTAAAAAGGCATCTTTTTCCGATCATCCTCAGACTTTTGAACACAAGCATCTACAGCTTCAACAGCAGCATCAGCAACAAATGGAGATGGCCAGTGATGCCTCAAGAACAGGTGGAGAGCCCTCAGAACTTAATCCATCACCTGCCAAAACACCTCAGGAAAAGGTCTTCAACTACAGTTTCTCTTTATAATTACTAGTATCCTGCCTGCTTCTCTACTTTCTCTTTCCAAATCCCAAAACTGAGGAAAAGTTGGTATCTTTATTGTTATCATTACTGTTTCCTTTTTTTTTTGGGTCCTTCCTCTCTCTCTCTCTCTCTCTCAGCATATCTTCAAAATACAAAAGCACAGATCCCAACCAACAGAAATTAAAGATGGCAGAGTTTTTCTGATTCCTGAAGGATTTTCTGTTCAATGTCTGACATGAAATGAGAGAGAGAGTAGGGAGAGGGAAGTACACATATATAAAGCCAAAGTGAGGATATTAACAGTAAGCAGTAACACTACTGTTTCTTTACAACAATAATTACCCACTTTACTCGGTCCCTATGACTCCCTGTTAAGCTTCTTGTTTTTGGCCTTAAAGAACAGTTTATGGAAACTAGGAAACAATTGCCTCAACAAATGGCAGCAGATAATGATGATTTTGCTTACCCATTTCATGTTTTCCAAGAACATCATCCACATCTGCATCAAATACCGGTATTGATTCCAAGAAATTCTGTAAAATCTGTTAAATCATTATGTTTTGTTGCTAGTGCTAAAGATAAAAGTACTGCTTGGGCTCTACATTATTATCATTTTGTTTTGGCCTTCTGGGCTAAGTAAATGTCATTTCCCCTTTATGGTTTACTTGTTTATGCCAAACTAAGTAAAATGCACCAAAAATCAAATGATTAACGTTGTACTCTTCGCTGCTTAGTTCTACTTAAATGATTGTACTTAATTAAGCTAATTTATTGTCTTTTCTCCTTAATTTCCAAGCTGCCAAACTGAGAATCCTCTCACTTTCTTTACTAACTTCCCCATTCTTGTACTGTTCTCTTTAAATTTTCAAGCATTGCATTTTTCTGTGTGCTCTCAGTATTTTTCATTGAATTCTGTAATATTGCAGAGAAAGGGCTCCACATCAGACAAGCAACTTGATGCAAAGGTAATAATAATAATAATAATAATAAGCTTCCTTTTCCTTTGCTAAATATCTCAATTTCTTCTTGTTTTTCATTTTATATGTACTTATTTTTGTTGTTGTTTTTCTTGAACTGTTTGGAGATAAAAGTTTCTTTCTTTTTATGTTGGTTTCAGACATTGAGACGTTTAGCACAAAACAGAGAAGCTGCAAGGAAGAGCCGCCTTAGGAAGAAGGTATGGGCCATTTTTCCACCGGCTTGGAGGCATAACTAAATGCCTATATGTAACACACACACACACACACACGTGTGTATATATATATATATATATATATATATATACATGGAAGGTATACATGTGTCTATTTTGTGCATGTAATTACGTTTACATTTAAGATGCTAGAAATTAATGCAACCATCCCCCATTAATGTGTCTTTTTTTTTTTTTTTTTGTACTATCTCAAAACAGGCCTATGTGCAGCAGCTAGAATCTAGTAGAATAAAGCTTACCCAGTTAGAGCAAGACCTCCAAAGAGCTCGCCAGCAGGTTTCCAAATTATGCACACATTTTATATTTAACTGATTGCAAAAAATCCCAATTTGATGACAAAAAGAAAATCCATTTCTGGGTTGCTTTACAGGGGTTGTTCTTAGGTGGCTGTGGTGGTGCTGGTGGAAACATAAGCCCTGGTGAGTCCGCAGGAAAATTTCAAAGTGAAGTAAAGCTTAAATTTCTATGGCAAAAAACAAGCAAGGGTAAAAAATGAAAATAAATGAGTAAAAGTGCCATCCTTGTCATGTACACATTTAATAAAAGCCAGACATGGCAGCTGGTAATTTGTCTTAGGAGAAATGGGACATTAATAAGTGGCGTATAGCTTAAGCCAAATGTATCCTAATTTTAGATTAAATTATTCACATAAGACCAAGAGCAAAATATTCTTTGATAGTTAAGTCCAGAAAAAAATTCAAAACTATTATGAAATCTTGTTTTGCTGAAACATATTGCTAATTTTCAGTTGGCTGATTGGTGGTTGAGTATTGACCCACATGTAAGTATTCTTTTTTCAAATCGATAGTTTTTTTTCCAGTCAAATGTTGAACATGTATTAAAATCTTACTGTTCCATTGGGCACGCTT
Organism: Omphalea diandra; assembly: GCA_949677035.1. Classification (NCBI taxonomy): domain Eukaryota; kingdom Viridiplantae; phylum Streptophyta; class Magnoliopsida; order Malpighiales; family Euphorbiaceae; genus Omphalea; species Omphalea diandra. The sequence continues at coordinate 15,602 of CATIWR010683058.1, read as the reverse complement.
TTCTTAATTTGACCAAGTTCCTGTGACCCAAATCTTTCTGGAATTTTTTTAATCCAAACAGTTGCTTAAAGAAGATTATGAATGAATATATTATTATCCCAAGAAATATTGCTTGGCCTTTTCCAAGCATGAAGCTGTTCTCTTTGATTTTAAATTTAGATTACTCAGTCAATTATCGGTATTTGTTCTCTCACTTTTAGCAAACATCTAATTGTTTTTGTTGAAAGGGTTCTGAGTAGCATATGCTCTTTATGTTCCATCTTATTAAATCACACTTTGGTCCATCATGAGATTCACTAGGGGTTAAAATTTGCCACTGGTCATGTTCAATAGAGGCCTAATTCAATCCTATTATTCATCCTTTAGACTTTTTATTCGTTGCCATTGATATCATTCATTACTATAGGAGCTGCAATATTTGATATGGAGTATGCAAGATGGTTAGAAGAGGACCACAGGCACATGTCAGAGTTCAGAACTGGATTGCAAGCACATTTATCAGATGGTGACCTAAGGGTTATAGTAGATAGATACATTTCACATTATGATGAAATTTTCCGGTTGAAGGGAGTGGCAGCTAAATCTGATGTGTTTCACCTTATCACTGGAATGTGGTCGACTCCGGCGGAGCGTTGCTTCCTCTGGATGGGAGGTTTTAGACCCTCAGAACTTATCAAGGTCTGGATTTCCTTATGCATTTGTGCACATTACATCCAGTGCTAAAAGGTGCCATTTTAGTGCTACTATAGGAAAATGATAAGAAAGGGTAGTATAGTATTTTCTTCCTGAAAAAACAAATTCCTTAGTGGGTTTTAAAAGAATTTTGAAATAGTAAAAAAAAATGGATAAATTGGGTTGGGCTATTCTAGTAATCTCACAAAAAAGAATCCAGGGGTAAGAGATGATATCTCTTAGGAGATCAAAGGTTTCCTTCTCAAAGGGTACATTATCCATTTAAAAGTGATTAGAAAAGTAAAGTGCCCTAAAGGTGAGTTCTTTCCCGCAAAGGAAAAGGAAAAAGAAATTGGTGGCAATGGGCTTCTCATGGATCCTTTCTTATCATGTAATGTGAATTGATTTAACCATTCAAAACATTACTTTTGAGACTTAAAGAGTAACATACATAATGCTGATATCAAATGACTTAAGCACCCTTCTAACCCATTTCGTTGTCATTTTTTTTTCTCCCTTCATTAAGCAGATGTTAACATCACAATTAGACCCCTTAACAGAACAGCAAATTATGGGGATTTACAGCCTCCAGCATTCCTCACAGCAGGCAGAAGAGGCTCTCACTCAGGGTCTAGAGCAACTCCAACAGTCACTAGTTGACACCATTGCCAGCGGGCCGATCATCGATGGCATGCAGCAGATGGCAGTGGCTCTAGGCAAGCTTGCCAATCTTGAAGGGTTTGTTCGCCAGGTAAGACCAATTAGTATTTATAAAGAAATTACAGTACTTCTTATCCTAGTTAGGCTTAACTATTCCTCCATGAAAATGATATTGAAAGCTTATAACCCGCTCTCTAAGGTTAAAACAAGTCCTTAGGTGACATATAGCAGTCTGCTTCACGTGACTTATGACCTCATAAAAATTGAACTCCTTGAGTCCTCAATTTCATGCATAAAGCTAGGTGGTTTGTGCTGTATATATATGTTCTTAGCAAATGTCAAGATTAAAACTTTAAAGGTCATCAAAAATTCTGGATTGCTGTTTTGACTAATACCCACTTAGCTAAGGTTAGGATTTGATGATGATATCATTGATTAGGGAAAGTGTATTTCATGACAAAATTAAACTTTTTGTTTACTCTTTGAACATTTATCATCAATTCCATTAGATATTAATGCTGGTAGCTCAGCTCTTCCTCTTCTTATAAAAATTCTTCATAGGATTTACACTTGAAAAATCTTTTGGGTTGAAAATTTCAAACTCAAACAATTTGGAGAACCGCATTAGGTGATGAAGAAACGTGAATAGGTGAAAGGGTAGGTAGAATGTTACTTTCTAGTCCATTTCATTATATTCTATGAGACTCAGCATATTGCGCCGGCAATTCTACCTTACACCCGAAGGGTAAGAGTTCCGTCTCTTACACTTCTGTGACATCAACTTGATTTAATATTTGCTTTTCCTCAAAAAAAAAAAAAAAAAAAAACAACGAAAAACAATTATTCAACAAAATATGCTACGCTTGTGTCCATTATACTTGACATGGATCCCACCATAGATATAATACAAGCTAGCTTGCTTTGATAATCATGTGTGTATGTAGCTTAGTTTGGTGCCGAGAAGTCTATTTTAGATTGTTGAATGCTAGGGTTTTGATGTGGTATTTTCATCTAAAAGGTTGCTATCAAAAGGTGGTTAGAAAATGATGTTTGTTGAAATAAGAACATTAGCTGCACCTATCAACAACTTTTTTCTAAATACTCACAATCGTTAATCCATTGAGAAATAAGAATATGCTTTGTATTTTATTTTTCTTTTGATGTATGATTGGAAACGTCCATATACATACAAAGAAGACAAGTTCATAAGTTTCAACCTCTTCACAATTTTTATTTTTTCACTTGATTGCGACCCATTTCAGCTTTTTATTTTTATTTTTTTTGAAAAAAAAATGGTATCACAAGTTAATTTTTATTGTCGCGAAAATAAAAAAATATATATTCTTTTATATATAATGTAGGCTGATAATTTGAGACAACAAACCCTTCATCAATTGCGCCGGATATTGACCGTACGGCAGGCTGCACGGTGTTTTCTGGTGATCGGAGAGTATTACGGGCGGTTACGAGCACTTAGTTCCCTTTGGGCATCTCGTCCTCGAGAGTAAGATAATCTTTGACAAAAATTATTATTATTATTGTTGTAGCATATACTAAATATTTCTTTCATATAGTTTTTGGAACATTAAGTTTTACATATTAAGTGTAATCTTTTAATTTGAACTTGTGATAAAATTAATACCATCTGATTTTTTTTTTTTGTTGGGTTCTTCAGGACATTAATTGGTGAGGATGGTTCATGCCATACTACTACTGATCTACAAATGGTTCAACCACCACAAAATCATTTCTTAAACTTTTGATGAAGATGACACTAAACACGCAGCTGCCTTAGTGCTTAAATTCTTATATTTGTGATAAATGTTGTTGCTAGCTGTTAATTATAGGTTAATTTCTTTGATAGGAGAGATAGGATCTTAATTTTATTCTTTTTCTTTCCTTTTTAATTTGCCTTATTTAATTTAAAATTATTGCTATATATGTTATCTTGTAAATGTAGATCAACTTTATATGTGCATGAAGAAGCTTCCATTTGCATATGGGAAGAGACAATGGATAGAAAAGTGTCATAACATAATATACACATAATTACTATATAATTTAATTATCTAACATATATGTTCTTTTTTTTTTTTTGGCTCCAATAACCCTTGAATGATGCAAAGGCCTTGAGAACATTGTGCCCTTTCCCCCCTCAAATTATCATTATTTTGGAGATATTATGGGTGAATTAACTTTAACTAATATATATTCATATTAAAGAATGAACTTGAAAAAAAATAAAAAGCCAAAGCAAAAAGAAAACAATATGGATGGAGCCGCAGAGACGATCAACTTTTTTTTGTTAGATAAAATTATCGGAAATAATCACCGAGTGCATTGGAACATCTTGTCATTATTTTGGAGATGTTATGGGTGAATTAACTTTAACTAATATATATTCATATTAAAGAATGAACTTGAAAAAAAATAAAAAGCCACAGCAAAAAGAAAACAATATGTGATGGAGCCACAGAGACCATCAACTTTTTCTTGTCAGATAAAATTATCAGAAATAGTCACCGAGTGCATTGGAACGTCTTATAGTACCTAAGAATAATAAAAAAAGAAAACGATAGTATACTAAGAATAATAATAAATAAACTAGTTGAATGGAAGAGGAGTGTATGTAATTGTATAATGGAGATAGGACAAGATGAGGGATAAAATTTATACTCAGGTGTGTTGTCTGTTCTCGAAGGGCATATAATATTTATACAAATGCGGAAGAGAGAGAAAAGTTGGTTGCAGCTCTGCATTTACTTTGAAGTAGTTGTGGTCACCCGAAATTATTATAATGCAGAAAGAGAAGAAGAAAATGGAGATAAGATCAGTTATATATACATGTTGACCTAAAACCAAATCATGAATATATATATATATATATATATATATAGACAGGTAAATAACATTTACAACAGGTAAAATGTCAAAGAGACTGATGAATAATAAGGTAAACATGAAAATGGAAAAAGGGTTTTCAACGCTTACACTCACGCATATGTATGCATATAATAATCATATAATGAACGTGAGAAATTGTGGTCCAGAAAGAAGAACCCAGAAAGAGGACCAAAGATGGAATTGGTGGTAGCCATCAAGTAAAGAAGAAGAAGAAGAGGAAGATAAGAGCACGCATGGTGCATGTGTCATGACTAAACACATTCGTGTTGCATGTGTTGAGACCTTGCATGTTATTGTGTCTGCTTCTATCTACGTGTAAATGCCACAGATACACACAGAGGGAGATAAAGTTCTTCAACTTAGAATATATGATAATAATAAGAAGAGCATCTTAGCCTTCTATTAAACCTTAAATCATGAATATCATATATAATAATTAATGTTTGCATCATGAAAATAAGATCAGAAGACAGATATTCATGGTCATCAATAATCTGTTTTTAACTAAACTTGATTTATGAATTATTTTACTATAAGATCAAATTGTTTGATGCCTAGGAATGGAACTAATTAACGAGCACCCACAACTATATATATATATATATATATAGCTACTAGATTTTTTTTTATTATATATCAAGAAATTTTTGAATTTTGCAAAATATATTTCATCTTTACATAGATTTAAATAGATTTATGCGTATCAAACTTAATGGATTTATTAAAAAAAAAATATTTTCACGACTTTTTAATAAATTTAAATACCGAATTATTTTTTTAAAAAAAATATAAACTTTTATTGCTTAAATCAACATCCATTCATCTAGCAATAACTACTAGATTTTTTTTATTATATATCAAGAAATTTTTGAATTTTGTAAAGTATATTTCATCTTTACATAGATTTAAATAGATTTATGCGTACCAAACTTAATGGATTTATTAAAGAAAATATATTTTCACAACTTTTTAATAAATTTAAATACCGAATTATTTAAAAAAAAAAATACAAACTTTTATTGCTTAAATCAACATCCATTCATCTAGCAATAGCTATTATTTAATTGTAGGATGGCTCACAATAAGGACGGTGACCCTAATTTATTGTTAGGCCTAGACTCGTATTTGATCAAATTAGGTCACCAATTGCAAATAAAAGAATGCATGTCAATATTATTTTAATTTAACCATACTTAACATATAGCCAATAAAAAGCAAAGAAGCAGATCCTTCACTTACCATATAATTGTATAATAATGTAGGTGGAGTAGCCATCATATGCTCTTGTGGCTAAATAAATTAGCATAACTTTCAATGTTGGATTGGGTACTGTACTGAATTACTTAATTTTTTAAGTAAAATGTAGCCTTTTGTCCTCTCGTTTTTTGGATTCATTGAAATAAATAATAGTAGAAAAAAATTAATTTTTTAAAAGGGTGACAAATAAGAAAAGTATGTCATTATCTGTGTGCCTTTATAACCCCATTATATTATATAAGAAAAGTATGACATTATCTCTGCCTTTACTTTAATGCACACGTCTTAATTTGGGATTAGGTTTTTATTTATAAAATGAGTAATGCTGATTTCTTCATTACTTTTTAGTAGCATTAATTTAGACATTAGATGGGGACCATAATTTGTATTATATGCTCTAATTAACCATACTGTAATTATTTCTGAATGATTAAGGGATACACTGTTAAAGTTATTCCAAAGGAAATTAATCAGGTATCAACTTTTTTTTTTTAAAAAAAAAAAAAATCTAATGAAATGTTAAATTCCGAATACACTTTGTCATACAATCGAATCATAATTAAGTTTACTATAAATTTAATAGTCCTATGCTCGAACTCTTTCACGATATGTAAAATGCACTTTAAGATGATTTTTTTTTTTTAGTGTTGATTGTAAAAATTAAATTAAACTAATGAGAAATGAGAACATTTTCTTGTAAACCTTTGAATTAATGCATCTTTAAACAGCTTCAATGAATCAATTTGGTAAAACAGTGGACTTTCTGGTCTGAAATTTGGTCAACAATAACAATTTTCTCTTAACCTCAATCCTATATTTTAGATTTTGATCCTTATTCCAATTTATAAGCTAAATTCAGTGAATTGTTGACCCATGAGTTTTTTTCAAATATTTTAATTAACATAAAGAAATTAAACTAGTTGCTTACAATAATAATTTCAAAGCCGACTGGTTTAAATAATCCGCTCAATCATATTGAAATAGTAATTAAATAAATTAACACCATTTCTTATGAAATGACATTTTTTTGGCATTGACTAGCATGATTATTTTAGCTCATATGATCCGATCATGCGTAACTAAAAGACATGTTGATGGCTAACCAAATCCGATACACTATTATTATTACAAGAGTTTTATTTATTCATATAATCTGATCTCTCTAAATTAATATCTCAATAATTAGTAATTTCTAACATTTAGTAAGATTTGATAAAATCAATTGTGTTCTACAGACAATTTAATATTTTTACTATTTAATCATTAATATAAAATATTAAAAAATTAATTAATAGAATCACATTAATTCTTAGGACATCATTTATCTAAAGTAGTTTTTTTATAAACAAAATTATCTTGATATTGAACTGTATATTTTATAAGTTACAACGTAAATTACATTTGAAATGTCAAGAAGAGAAATACATGAGTGAATGATACCTAATTTTTATGAATTTAATTTTTCTTCATATTGATCTTTTCATATTTCTTACATTTAATTTTTAATTAGTGATGTAAACCATTATTATATTCAAACTTTTATTGAAAACATGCATCAAATTTATTGGTAACTTATACTATATAAGATTAAATTAACATAACAAAATATCTAAAAGTATGTAGTGGGATTAACAATATACATGAATTTTTTTAAGCAAGTATTTCACAAATTAACAACCTTCATTAATTGATAAATTAGTACGCAATGAATCGTATTAATTTAGAGATGTTAGATAGTATTATATTTTGCAGTCAATTTTTTTTTTTTTTTTATACTAAAAGTAATAACAATATTAGTATTGTTTCTTTTGATTATACGTTTAATTAAGCGACCGCCCATAAATGATGATTTTTATTGGGATGTGGCAGTAAATATAGTCAAATCAAATTAATCTGCTGCTTTCACAGATAATGGAAGATAAGCTTGTTAACAAAACTTGTACTGCTTTGGCTTTGGTGGATAAGTGATATTAATTATTAAGTTAAGTGCTTTTTATAGAGAAGAAAGTCATAATTCAATATTTAATAAGGACAACAACCTCATCTCTTGTAAAGAATATAAGGAAATGATCAAGTATATATTACTAATGCATATGCAAAAAATTAAAACTAAAATTAAAATTAAAAATTATTTTGTGTAAATGATCGATGTTAAAATTCAAATCCAAAGCTCAATAATATAAAATTTTTTATCATAATAATAATAATAATAATAATACTAAGGTGAGTTATACTTTGAGCTCTTGTATCAAGAGATAGCCATTTAACCCTACTAAGCTGGTATGTTAATGATAAGGATGGCGCCATTGTCATGGATTTAGGTGTATATATATGTTAGCCAAAATGTGACACTACGGAAGGAAAGTATAGGATGCAAAAAGACATCCTTGCAAGTTGAACATTAGCCGATTGTGTCGATTGCCTCTTCAGTCTAAGTAAAAGCTATTGAAATATAACTCGTATTAATCATTTATATATGCTGCCACTAACTGACTCAATTTGCAAGGACCTTAGTGGAGTCATATCTATATTGCAGTGATAATTTCCTTGGTAATTATTCAAATGTATTATCCGTACATTTTGCAAACTTTTGATTTCTTGAAAAATTGAAAACTACATTAAGAAATAGACATTCATTCAATGCCCGTTCAGCTTTCAAAAGCCAATGCCGAAGTTCATACACTACGCGCTCCCTACACCATTCAAGACTGGGATCGAGAAGACCATACAACTACCTGCTGCGATAATGAGGCAAGATGCAATAAAGAGAGGGGGGGAAAAAAAAAAAAAGAAGTGTGCGCATCTGGAGCAAGGCTTCTCAGCAATGAAAATGTGCACTTACATATCGACAGCACAAGTTCAATTCATAAAATTATTTGATGCAATTTGGTTGGGTTACCTACAAATCATATACAGAAAAATCAACTACAACTACATTCTTGGATTTACTTGCCTCAGCTATTACACAGTTATCCCAATGAACTTAAATCCTCACTAAAACCAAAAAAAAGAGTGAATTTCTCTACATAAGCATATTCAACTCTGTAAGGTCATCCATTGGTATTGCCAGACCTATGGAATCATGGTCTTGTAAGCCATCATCATCAAAATTCAACCATGAATAGAGATCTTGCTGGCCATCGATGTCATTGGATACTTCAAGTCCAATTGAATCTAATTCATGTAGCTGCAAGTTTGCAAAATCAATGGGTTCATCAGCTTCTTTGGAGGCATCAGCTTCTCTTTTAATTTTATTGCTAGCATTAGCCACTGAATGACTAGAACCACGAGGTCCATTTCCTGATGTCGTCAAATTATTACTCTTTTGCTTGGGCTTCAATTTTGTTTTGCGCTCAATTTTGAAGCCATCCAATGATGAGCAACTAGCTCCAGAAATATAATTACCTCTTATACTAAGCTTGTTTTGATCCCTATCTCTGTCACTTCTCTTACCCTCTACTCCGCCAAGCACAGCACTGTCAAGCGTCGAGGTAACCCTTGATGAAGCACTGCCAATGACATCATCAATAAGCACTTCCCTCTTCTTGACTCTATCAAAGTAATCACCATGCGAGTCATCTCTCTCAAAAGCACTGGATATAGCACCTGTCACAACAAAAGATAATTCAAAGAATCATATTTTGCAGTCACATATATGCTGCTTTTCTTTTGTTTTCCATTCTTCTTTAAGAAAATAAAACCTGCTTAAAAATTACACAAACACTAAAGAAGATTATCTTCTTACACTAACTTTCTAATCCTTTGAGAATTACATTCCCTAAGCTAAGACCATCTTGAATTCACACTGTTCAAAATTCTTAAGTTGTAATTAGCATGACAGAGAACGAAAATATCTAAAATTGGTATACCTGATACTCTGACTTCAGCTTGATGGTTAGATACTTCATTGCATGTATTACTTGCAGTTCCTGAACCAACACAATCAACAGATTTGGCATCATTGTTGCACGGTGGTGAAGCGAATATGATCTCCTGTAATGCAGGCTCACTGAAGCAACTGCTGCCCGCATCTTCAAATTTTCTACACCTAGCAAGAGTGCGCTTGACAAAAGCCAATGCAACTTGTCTAGACACCTTGCGGACTGCACTCTTAGAGGAATTATTCCCACGACAAGCCTATATCAATTGAGTTAACACAAAATTAAATGGCTAGTAATTAATGACAACTATTATCCTTGATTGCTTAGGAGTTGACTCAAACAACAAATGAATGAGTAAATCAACAAGTACCAGTCGTTTTCTATAAGCCATCTCAATAAGTTGGTCCATCGCAATCTGCTCAAGAGTCCTGCAAATTAAACCACATTACTTCGCTCCAAACAATATTTCATGAATTTCATCTCAGGAACACAACCGAACTATAATGAAGCTAACCTCTTTTCTAATTCTTTCCCTTTCTGGACAGCCTTATCAATTTTCCCTAACTTCCTTTTCTTTCTTACAACCTGTCAGTAAATCAAATTTGTCTTAGAAGATGTAACACCGAAGATCAAAACAAATTTAATAGGGGGAAAAATCAGTTATCAACATAAAGTAAACATAAACAATTTCCCCCAAAAAAAATTCAAAAGGGAGAATTATACAAAAAATTTTCCAACTTTTAAATAGCTCAAGGAAAAAGCTGTAGCCATATTGCACAACCTGCTGGTGCAGCCCTTCCTTAAGTTCCATTATATCTTGATTAATCACTTCCTCTCCCTCTGCCAGATCAGGCTGCAAGGCAAAAGAACCATACAAAAATTTAGTGAAATCAAGGAACTGAATCTCTAGGATGACTTGATAAGAAGTCAATGTGTAAAATATAAGCATACCAATGTCTCTGGGCACAGACCAATACTCTGTAGCTCCAGTAGAACCTTATCATCAAGACACATCAGCTGATACTTGTGATCAGAGTAAGAGAAGCCAAAAGTCTGCAGCTGACCCAGATCATTCGAACATATTTCACCAACATGCCCAACCTCTGAATGTGAAAAATCATCATCTCCTGGCCACTGTTCATTGCTATGCAAAGAATTGGACATGCTTGAGTTCTTAATTGTGTTGGATGCAACACTCTTATTGCATGAAAGTCTGTCCAAGAAACAATTCTTCTGACTCTGAAAATTTACTTTTGACTCAACTTCTGATTCCATTCTGTCCCTATCTTTGGGTTCAATATCAATCAAATTACAAGAACCACAATGAGAATCATCACTGGCATAGTGCAGTGGCATATTCCTCCCTTCACCATGAATATAAAATTCTTCACTTTCATCCTCTTCAATTAAGGCAGAAAGAACTCTCTGGTATCGTGGAGCACCCTTTTCCAACCTTCTCATGTCAGCCTTTCCACATAAAGAAGCTTTTTTAACTGATTCTTGATTAGAGTCATTACCTTGTCTTTCACCAGAACAATCAGGAATTTCTTTACTGACAAGAATATCCTAAGAGAATGAAGCTCAGAATTAAACAATGTCCCATTAAATGTTAAATTACGTTCTTATGTAAAACTTATTTTATTTGAGTTGGAATTGAAAGCTGTTTCTTGGTTCTTGTAAGTCTGCATAAACTTCAAATCAATTGGACCCAAAACCATTTTCCCCCATATAAGAAAATGATGAAGGCTCAGAGAAAAAAGAAAGGAAAGAATATTACCAAAACATTATATTCACTATCAAGCATCTGAGACAAACTGTCATCAAGCTCCTGAGCAAAACTTAGCTGATTTCAAAGCAAACAAAGATTAGGAAGGAAAAAAAACTGCAAGTCCCTGACCCATGAAAGTTCGTAAAATCTAAAATTTATCTCCCTATCCACCTTATTACCTGTTGCTTTAAGTAGGACACATCCTCTGAGCTGACAGAAGCAAAAATAGATTCCATTTTCTTCCAAAATTGTCCACAACATGCACAGTCTACAAAGGCAAAGAATGTATTGTTTTTATGAACAGAACAAAGCTGGTTATCTAGAGAAGATGGTTAAGAAAAGGTCAAATTGCATACTGCTAGCATTACGAGCAGAATTGGCAGCCACAAAGAGTTCCTCACGATCATCATCAGATTCACCTGTAAAAAATATACAGATGTATATGAAGAAACCTCACTAAGAAAATTAGCATCAAGAGGAATATGTGCAAGAAGGTTTCTACTATAAGTCAGCTGATTTAAAGTCACTGCATAAATGTAGAACTAACGAAAAAAAAAAAAAAAAGTCAATCCATAGTGGCATTCACATTTTTTAAATGTATGTAACAAGAAAGCAATGCTCTCTAATATGTGGCAAACCTCCAAACTCAGGAACTTCATAACAGTTCATGCCAACAAGAGTCTAATCCATATAATTTAACATTAGGATTTATGATGCTCATCCCCCAACTTGACTTAACTCCTTATCCCGAATAACAACATTTCTGGTAGGGTGTTATGTACTATCATAAAGTTAAAACTGAAACTCGAAATTGATGCCAGAATTTCATTGAATAATTAATACTACCTGTGAAATCTAGAGATCCACTGTTCACCATTGGCCCAACACGAGCTAAAGACTTTCGCTCTTTCAACTTTTTTGAAGGCGGACGGCCAGTTTTGCTGATTCGAAGAAAGAGAACATAGTTTAATATTCAGAATACCATCAAAAGAAGTAAACAGGAAAGCCGACCAACCATTTAGCTGGGAATAGAGCACAGTTGAGAGTAAACACCTTTTATTTTTATCAGAAGTAGGTTTCTGACTCTGAAGTGGCTTGGTTGGTGTTAGATTCTCTAACTTCTCTCTCACAATATGAACACCTGGCCTTGCTAAGGAGGAACCCCTTCCACTCCTTCCTTGTCTTCGCACACCATCTCCACTTTCATTAGTGGGTAATTTATTCTTCCTAGCCGATAATAGAGAAGCCCCCCCAACTTTCTGAGGTGCATTTAGAACAAACTCACTACTGTCTGTTTCTTTACCCTTTGGTTTATTCTCCCCAGCACCAGATTCTTCACTTTCAGAAAACTCAAATGGAGAAGGAACATTTTCAAGTTCCCTCTTAAACTTAGGAGTACTATTGTCCATACTGTTGGTGACTGGTGATGCATTGGTTGCAAAGGACGTTCTTGCACTAAAATCATTGGTTGGAAAACCTTGAGACGCAATCTGAGTTTTGACATGGTTTGAAACAGGAGCCACTATATTTGCTCTCCGTGTACGTGAGTTTTTATGCGGTCTCTGACCAACCCACTGAGCCATAGAAGATGAACCTGTAGATATTTGACGCTTATGATTATTTACCAGACTAGGCATTGCAACTTTATTTGTACTTGTACGCTGTTCCACACCTTGAAGAGATGTAGACGACTGAACTTTGAGTGATGAGTCTAGCATCATGACCCGCAGTGCCCGAGAAACCTTGGTTTTTATCACTGTATTAGGACTGCTTGCTAAATTGTCCTCATGAATATTTGGCCTGATAAAAAGCACCATAAAAGAAATCGATAACCTAATTATGAAAATCCAAAAGAGAATACAATACACAAGATGTGAAACTTGACAGCTTTTCCTCCATATCCTGACTTTGCATCTCTACTAAATGGAAGAATAATAGATTCAAGCTGAAAAATACTTACTTATGGCTTCCTTTTGTCAACCACTTCTGCTCTAAAAGGGCCAAACGATCTCTTGGAAGAGTCGCTGTGTCCATTTCATTCCTGAGTACTGTACTGGTATCTGAACCAGTAGGCTCTAAAGAACTATCCAACTTGTTTATTCCACCAACACTGGAAGAAGATTTTGATCTGCAATGCAAAAATCCATTAACATAATAAAGTTTGATTTTTACTCAATTTTCCTCCATAATCACACAGAACTTACGTTGAAGAATTTCAACAAGTAGCATCAGAATTACCAAATAAGCAGGACACACGATATAACATAATCAAGAAGAGAAAAAATGGCAATGATAAAACTGGCTATACACAGTCAAGGATGCTCAAAAGCTTTTGTCCTCCTAGTTAATTAACAATCAATGAAGACGACTATATGGTTCACAAACTTTCTGCCCAAGTAACCAAAAGGCCAACATCCTAGTTTTAGAATACCAACTCAACTCAATTAAACCATAATTCCAAGCTAGATGGAGTCACTTACATTGATCTATTTCACCAATTCTACTCAGTTGAGTTAGTGCTACAAGATCAGTACATTTTCACAACTTCCATACACAGTATGGGTTTGCCTCACTTTTTAGAATGTATGATTCATATATTTTTCTAAAATCAATCTAAAACTACGAAGATAAGAAATCAGGCATTCCTGGAACTTTTTTAACATACATCATAAGTCCTTGCTGTTTGGCTGCTTAGTGCCTACCCCACTCTTCCCAAAAGTGTTTAATCATGCGTCATGCTAGCAAAAGCACCCAGCTTTTAAGAGGAAATCGCTTGCAGGAAAAAGGTTGACCACAATAGTCAGCAAGATTATTTCACGGCTGATGTCAGTTTCATATTCCTCATAAATTTACAAAAACTATGTAGTGCAAGTAGGTGAGCTTTTTGTACCCAATGCTTTAACAGAACAATAAAAGTTGTTGAAACACTTAAATATGGAAATTTAATTACTTGGCCAATAAATAACCATAAGATACACGAAATTTAATGTCATTGAAAGTCAAAATACTGTTGAATATTTTATGTATCCAATCAATTTTATACAAACACACACAAAAAGCAGAGTTCCTTACCAAAAGAACAACATGATGTCTTCAAATCAGCAGTAAATGTAACTAAATTGATTCTTTAAACATTTTGTAGTTTGAATTCAACGAACACTAATATACTGAGATGTCAACTACATAACACAGCCTTGGAAGGATGAGATGCCAAAATTTAAACATACTCTACGCTAACACTAAAAAAAGCTCAGCTTTGTAATCAACAAGAAGAATGATAACAAAGAAAAATTGCACAAGAATTCCATGGATATGCAGCGTTACCTGAAAGTTTGGGCATCGCAAGATCGGAACTTAGAGTCAGCATTGATCTTTGGATGCATAACTCGTTTTACATCTCGATCACCATTTATAGCTCTACAACTCACCACTCCAACAGAACGCTTCTTTTTATTTTTTGTCTCCCATCCTTCAACTCCAGCAGGCAATCTGCGGATCTTTTCTTCAAACCGAACTGTAACCCCACTGCTATCCTGGAGCATATCTCCACCCTTTTCAATGACCATCTGCTGCCTTGAGGGAGTGCTGGACCTACCATCTGCCTGGTTGCATAAAAAGGAAAAAAAAAAAAAATACACATGTGATTGTTAAAGATAAAAACTGGCCATTGGAGCCATGTAGCTGTTCCAATATACGCAGTGAGAGTTCAAAAACATAAAGAGCATATGTCTCCTTGCACTAGGAGTGGGAGTGTGCAAGGCCAATACATAAAGAACCTTAAATCTGAAATTAATCATTCAACCTATGATCAAATTTCTATCTAGAATAAACAAAACAGTAAATGTAAATTGATTGATTAAGTTTTCAATACTTGTCCCAATTACACAAATAACAATTTATTGCAATATGACGAAACTGCTTCTCTGAAACTAAAAGCAAAAAAAAAAAAAAAAAAGTACATCCCCTAGACATAAAAGCTGGGGACAATAGAATAAAAAGCAACTTGTCCCCCATAAGTGTATAGTCAAGACATGAAAAAGAACATTAAGAAACCAGTAAATTTTACTTTAAAAAAAAAGGGTTTAGCTGATTCCCTTTAACATAAGAAGGCATCCCATAAAGTTTTTTTTTTTTTTTTTTTTTTTACAAACATAACCTTTTAAAAGAAAAATTAAAACACAGCTTAGTTATCAACATTAATACTTTAAAGTACAAACCCGCACATCAGCCACTGAAGTACGAGCACGCTTATTCAGTCCAACACTCTTGGCCCTCTCCTCCAATCTTTGAGTCATACTGTCATGAGGGTTTCTATGCATCTGACTCCCCATCTTTGCTAGATTTGCTCCATTTGACCTCTCATTTAATGAAAGTTCACTCCTCTGTCGCTTCTTTGAGCTTAAGGCTTCCTTGTATTTTTCCAATTTGAATAAAGAATCACGTAACATTATTGCTCTATC
>CATIWR010682975.1:0-45792 GCA_949677035.1 Omphalea diandra | reverse complement strand
TATATATATATATATATATATATATATATATATATTGTGTTAACTATGCATTGAGATGCCAACCTGAAATGGACTTTTGTAATTCTGGGGGCAGACCTCAAGTAAATCTACTCTAACAATCAGATTGAGCAACAAGCACCTCTTTTAAGGAACCTGTCATCAATCGAATTACATCATTTATTTTTTTTGGAATTGGTGTCTTATGTCATGAATTAGTTGCAAGAATAATTTTTGAATGAATCAAAAAATAGTTTCATGAACCAATATTCATGGGTATGATTGCCATGGTATTTAACTTAGGATTGAGGTCATTGAGTAAAAAAAACTAGAAGAAGAAGAATCCAATGTTTCCTTGCTTGCAGACATATGCTGTGCATTCAAGATAGTTTCACATAAGTGGAAATTCCTGATATTTGGAGATGTTTTATTTTCTTGCATATACATATAATTATATTATGGTTGTTCATTATCATTTTAATCTTGACAGGTGTTTAGAGAAGCTGAGGTGCCTATTGAGTGGGAAGAGCACTATGTTGGTACTGAAATAGATCCTAGAACTCAGAGTTTTTTAACATGGGAAAGTTTGGAATCAGTTCGACGAAATAAAGTAGGATTGAAAGGGCCGATGGCCACACCAATTGGCAAAGGCCATCGCTCTTTGAATCTCACTCTTAGGAAAGAACTTAATTTGTATGCCAATGTTAGGCCTTGCTGCAGCCTTCCAGGGTACAAAACACGATATGATGATGTAAATCTTATCACTATTCGTGAAAATACTGAAGGGGAATACAGCGGACTTGAGCATCAAGTAAGTCTCTTTTTCAAGAGAATGCTAATGTGCACTAGCAAATCTAGAAGGTATAAGTTTAAAGGCAGTATTTAATTTTGATGCTAGGTCGTAAGAGGTGTTGTAGAAAGTCTCAAAATTATTACTCGTACGGCAAGTTTGAGGGTGGCTGAATATGCTTTTCACTATGCAAAGACCCATGGTCGACTGAGAGTGGCTGCAATACACAAGGCAAACATCATGCAGAAAACTGATGGCCTGTTTCTGAAGGTATGTCAGTTGAAAATTCCTGTCACATCGAAGACTGCATAGGGATATGCCCACAGATGTGGTTATTGAGCTGTTTATTTAATCTGCAGTGCTGCCGTGAGGTCGCAGAGAAGTATCCTGAAATAACATATGAGGAAGTTGTTATTGACAACTGCTGTATGATGGTAGGTTAAATCCCTTTCTTTGGATATTTCTGTATTTAGCCTTTGTTTAGGAGAAAAGCAAGAAAGGAAAGAAAAGTAGAGATAAAAATTAGAGAAATTTTTTTGCTGATTCAGATTACCATAATTGGCTTACTCTTTTCAATAATTTTTAGGAACAATTAGTAAGATCAAATGACTTTAACCCCAGATTGGGCAAAAAAGCCCTTTTCCATTTTTCTGTTCCCTCAGTTTTCACCTCTTTCCTGAACAAAAGTGAGTGATTTTCTCCTCTTCTCAATTCCCCGTTTTCTTAAGTGTTAGTATTTTTGTTATGAAAAGGGATTTTTCTCTCATTTATAAACTACACAAAAACAGAAAACAAAAAGCCTTTTTTTTTTTTTTTGGTAAAGACACTTCTGATACTTTTTTCCCTCTACAGCTTGTGAAGAATCCAGCACTCTTCGATGTATTGGTAATGCCTAACCTCTATGGTGACATTATCAGTGACCTTTGCGCAGGATTAATTGGCGGTTTGGGCTTAACACCAAGGTACCTAAAGATCTTCTTTCATTTTCACTACCATATGTCCAAGTCATCTGACAGCTTGGACATTTTTTTCAGCTGCAATATTGGAGAGGGAGGCATCGCTCTTGCTGAAGCTGTACATGGTTCAGCACCTGATATTGCTGGGAAGGTTAGCGTCAATAGCTAATTTAAAATTTCCTTTACAGTTACCACAATTTCTTGCTACAAAACTATGCAATGTCATATGTATGTCTGCTTGCTCCATAATCTTGGTAAATGGTAACATGAATAAGAAATTTATTGATCGTCTTAAGGTATAGCACCCAAAAAGAACTTGTGCAACTTTTTTGTCGGTTGCAAACACTGTGTAATTAACTTCACTCCGTCTTGATGCTTACTCAATCCACCACTAGATTCTTTGTTAAGAAGTTCCATTTTTCAAGTTAAGAGAACTATCAAAGGAAAATTTATGCTCCATTATACTAGATTCAACTGTTCTGGCCATCTGAGTGATTACAAGATGTTAATGTCATTTTGCTAGAGATTATTTGGAAGATTTTTTGCTAGAGATTATTTGGAAGATTATGTAATATGTGGTTTATGAGAAATTTTATCAGTCTTTTAGAACTTTCATGTACTCATGATGGTTAACTGTGAGAGGCTTGCTAGTAAGGGACTCTGAGGATGTGCTAGAGTAGTTTGTTGACTAAGTGATGTATGCTTGGATATGTAAGTATGGGTTGATCAGCTGTTTAGTGCTCAACCTCCAGAAAAAGTAGCTTTTTGAACACCAGTGTGAATCTCTTACCCTTGTTTTCTCAGAACTTGCTTCTTGAGCTTGTTGCGTCTTACTGTTTGTTTGCCAGCATTTTTTATTTGCTTGTCATTTTTATGCGGTTGAATGTTTGATAGAACTTGGCGAACCCCACTGCCTTGCTGTTGAGTGCTGTTTCAATGTTGCGCCATTTGGAGCTTAATGATAAGGCTGATAGGATCCAGGATGCCATCCTTAAAACAATTGCTGAAGGAAAGCACCGAACTGCAGACCTTGGTGGCTCTTCATCTACGTCTGATTTTACAAAGGCAATATGTGATCATCTTTAAAGATTCCTTCTGTGAATTTCAGTTTTGCACTGTTTTCACCATAATAGTTCGGTGTTCTTTTATAAGCCATGTTTAAACCTGTTTTTAGTTGGGAAATAAAGACCACATAACTATGATGGTTGTATAGAAGCTCATTCAATCGCTGTTCCGAATCCATTAAATATTAGCCCCCAACTTTGTGCAGCTGTCCATTATCTCAAAATGAGATGATGAGAATCATTTAAAGGGCTAAAACTTTTATTGGTTAGTATATTTCACTGTATTTCTGATATATGAGCATTCAGTTTATAATTTATCTACAACTTTAAATTACATTGAGAATTTGGTATCGAGTTGTCCGTGGATTGATAATTTTCACCTCCACTTATCAAGTTAAGGTTCTCCAGTCATTTTGAGGGACTAATTTTCATCTTGCTCCCCAGCCTACTTTATTTCCTTTTTCTTTGGATATATTGCCACTCGATAACCTGCTTAAGCTTAAGCGATGGTCTCGAACCAAAAAAAACTAAAACCTTCACTATGTATATGTATATTAAGCCAAAATCGCCATGCTTGAAGTTTCACACCCTTCTAACAATTTGTAACTGGAACATTAGGTCCTGTCAAGGGATTGGACTGCTAGCAATTATTGAAGTCAACGTCCGTGGCATGGTTCTTCGCGTTAAACATTCACATCCCCTTCCTGATTCTCTCCAACCATGGAATTAAATAATGATTGTTGCATAACATTAACAGGCATTATATAACATTTGTATTCTCCGATCATTTAATGATAAAAAAAAAATTGACTTATGTTACTATAACGGATATTATATGACGAATCATATTTTCTTTTTCATTTCATTTTCTCTTTTTTGATTTCTCTCTTTCATTTCATTTGTATCAAATTAAAATACAATCAGCTTACCTTTCAAAAATTAACTCAAAAAAATTAACGAGCTAAATTTATATTTATTAGTTAGTTGTAAATTATAATTTCAATGAATTATATAAGTATTTCTGACTATGCAATATTTTTTAAATTTTTCACATAAAAATTGCATATTTATACCAAATTAAAACAAAATCAGCTTACTTTCAAAAAATTTTTATAGATTAACTCAAAAAAAAAAAAAAAGTAAAGAGCTAAATTTTAAACTTAGTAGTTGGTTGTAACTTATAATTTTAATGGATTATAAAAATATTTCTTAACATGCAATATTTAATAATTTTTCAGATAAATTATGCAATGATTTGTTATTACTGCTATGTTACAACCGCAACAGCCCTATTACCGTTGCATGCAACTGTCATCATAACCACGATCATGATTTAAATCCATGTATCCAGCACATCACTGAGACTCGAAGCCACATCAATTATTGCACCAAAAGAGACTGCAGGGACCCATGGACAAAGGTAAGTAATTAGCCAGATGCCCTAAGACGTGCAGTCCTTTGACGCCAAGTTCTGCAGTCTACCCATGAGACACCCATATGCAGTCCACGGGAGGGTTCTAAACTAACAAAATGTACGCTGGCATATGATTATCATCTGTGATTGGACCCTCTAAATTGTATGAAATCAGGTAGAGTTTCCATTCGATGTCATGGTCGGCAGATGCTGATTTGGCATCCCATTGTTAGGTATTGGAAGCTGCAGCGTTGACACTGGGGACTGTGACATGGATGCTCGAAGGTGTGGAGCTGGGAATCGTACATTATGTCCACTTTGGAATTCTCCTATGCTTGATCATTGTCTAACAGAACTACCTGAATGAACAAGGGGTGGCTGGGAAATCCCTTCCCTAGATGGTGCTACCAGTTGGCTTGCTGCACATTGTTGGGCCTCGCATCAGATAATTGAGTAGGATGCTGGACTGATACCTGAATCAACTGATTCAAAAGATCAGATGCAGTTTCTGCAAGAGAAGTTAAAATCAAGATTAAGCTGAAAGCAAAAGACAAAAGCTGCTTCAAATTTGGAGCGGCTTTATACAACTAAAATATTAAGATATTAGAAATGGCACATTTTTTTATCCTCAAAATAACTACTAAAATAAAACAACATGAAAAAAAATATTTGTAGCTTGAAAATAATATACAATTCCTAAAACACAAGCATGATAACAACCTTAATGACACAAAAGGAGTGAGAATGCAATTCCACAGAATAACTACAATAATAATAATAATAATAATAATAATAATAACAGGACATTATAACACACCGATATGATGCAACTTTTACTCCATAATCATGTATATTCATAGTCTTGAAACTTCCAGCAGAAAAACCAAAATTTGATTTACCTAACAATTGGTGTCAATTTTTCTTCCCAAACTCAGTTCAAAAAAAAAAATACAGTTCAACTCAAGCCTTTCCATCCAAATACAGTAGCACCCTGGTATGAGGAATCCTCCTTTTACACTTGATACGACCATTTTGAACAAATCTACACCTTCAGAAAAGGGAGTAGAGGACGGAGGGACTTCTCAATTCAAGATAAATCTTAAGCCAGGCTACTGAGATTTAGTTACCTTACACTGTCCAATTATATGCAAATATTTGGTTGATTTGAACTTCTAGTTGACTTCAGAAACCACATCTCACTGTTTAGTTCAAATCCAAACTAATAACAAAGGCTTTATGGAAATTTAATCTCATCTAAAAGCCCTGAAGTTGGTGATACCGACCAAAATTTGAAAAACTTAACTGTTACTAGTATCAACTTTGCAAAATAACGCATATGATTGCTAAGCTTCAAGAGCTATAAACCAACTTTACAGCAGGGATGCCCAGGACAAATCTGTCATCAAACTACAACAGACAAGAGAAAAATGAGAGAAAATGACTGCTTGACATTCATCCTAAAATTGGTTTTTGTAATCCAATTTTTTTTTTTTTTTTTTTTACTAAAAAATAAAAGAATTCCTAAAAGTGAGAACCATGAAAAGTGGTTTAATTCATCAACCCATTTAAAGATACAATTTTTTATTTTTTATTTTTGCATTGGACAAGAACAACAAAAACAAGAAAACAATCGATATGAAACATGGAAATGCTACGCTAAATTCATATACCTTGTCTTGTATACGGTGATACAGCTCCTGAGTAATCAATTTGCTTCAGCATCAAAGCGTCAGCCAATAACTTATTCAAATAGACTTTCTGATAATGTTTGTAGTGATCATTTCTCTTCTGCAGTAATGCTCTCTCAGCATCCTGAAGCAACATGTCATACTTCTTCAGTACCTCTTCAATTTCTTTATCCCGCTCAGATATTATCCGCAATATATATCAAAACAAACAGGAAATTAGGAATCCCAATCTGTAGAAAGATTAAACTTGTCTACAAATTAAAATATCTAGAACAAACCCCATGTTTATGCATCTTGCAGTCTTAATGATCATCATTTTGTATACTTTCCATTTCAAATTGAAGTGGATTTGAACAGGCAAGCTGAGGAATTTCAGGTGTTACAAGGTTAGCATGAAGATGATGATCATCCATAGATCCAAAAACAGCAGCTACTTTTCTCAAATCCAAAGCATTCATTCTACTCCTAGGCTCATTAAAATATGTTCCATTTCCACTCATTTGCATACTTGATGTTGATGGTGGCAAATCTTTGATAGAAGTGTTAGCAGCAAATTCTATTAGGCCGTCAAATGATGGTTGGCTTGAACCTTCAACTTCTTTATCACCACATTGAATTTCCATGAATGTTGGTGTAGTGGGTAGATCGTCCCCCATGAAAGATGAAACTGTAGAAATTGGTGGCTGCAGGAAGATATAAGGAAGCTGAGGGTCACGTTTCCAGACTATAATAATAAGATGGTCAAATTTACACCAATTATAACTTCTGGAAATTCAAACTGAAGGGGAAAGTTGAATGTGGTCACTTGCAATATACAGATACAGATCCATGTCCATTATACATCAATATACAGATATAGTTACAGATCCATATGCATCATACTTTTATGTCTAAATTAGTACCTTTCCCTCTAGCTATAGATTCAGAAGCAAAATATCACAATTTACCAAAAGTTTCCATACCAATCTTGACAAGTCCACTAATAAAAACCAAGAAGAAGAGAATCTCTCATTAGTAGGACAAGGACAAAAGCAACTAAAGCTTTCATCATAAACACCATTTTACAGTAAGACTGCTCAAAGAACTTGGCACATCCTCCAGAAATAAATTCTTACTAACACAAAAAATTTTCTTCTGCTAAGATTGAGGATCTACAGTAACCACATTGCATGCAACATCCAATTGGCAATTGAAGTATAACCTTCCAGATATTATTCCGGAAACTTGAACTATTTACTGGATCACTCAAGACCAAAATGAGAAATGAAAAGATTAAAATATAGTGTAAGACACATGTTCTCTCAGACCAAAATTCCCTCAGTATTCTATAAAGTCTAGGAGGCTCTTCCAGTCAGGGTAAGTTTTGGTTATACTTTCAACTATGACATCCATCTTGAGAAAGCTATGTCAAGTTATACAACTTATATTTAGCAATGTTGATATATTTAATTATCATAAATTATCAATTTATCATTAAGGATTTACTATAGCATCAAAACATCCAGAAAGTGATACAACAAAACAAGCAGAATGGAACTACTTAAGAAAATCTGCCAACCTGGTGCAATGATACTGAATTCCTGTAGACATAACTACTTTCTGGCTGTATCAAAGATGAGCTGGTCCCAGTAACCTCCAATAAAGGGGACTCCATACAAACAGGAGTAAGACTGCTAGCATTCTGCCTAACCTCAGTCGCAATTGCTCTTTCCATATCCACAGATTGATTTTGGATAGTGAAGCATATGTAGAACAATCCATGGGCTCATCATCAGCCATGAACACTTCATCTAGTTTACTTTGAGAATCTTCAAGCCTTACAACAGAGTCGATCATCTGTATATTAGGGCTCTGCTTTTCCAAAGAAGTTAATCAAGAATCACCATACTTGAGACTACGAGCAGTAGTATGAACTTCATTGTACTGCACCCTACATGTAGATGCCACACTGTTGGATACAATTGCTTCCAACCCATCTCCTTCTTCATCAGACTCTATGACAACAGTTACTATTCCCACTGATGAAATACAGAATTCCTTTTCATTAGAAGCAAATTCAGAAACGTGTGACTGCACAATAGGTACAGTTTCAGAGTGGCTTGGTGAAAAATGTAGTATGAGGAATGCCACTTGCAGAACCAACATGCCTGGTGACAATATTGGTAGGCTGCATTTTATTTACCTTTAACACAGAGTCTGACAAACAGAGACTGCCCAATGATGTTACTGGATTCTCAGTGGCTGCCTCCAGTTGGACAATCTCATCAACTTGGAGTTGTTTCTCCATAATCCTTGATGTCAGCTGCAAACTTTCAAGATTTTTAACTGGAGTCTCCATTTGATAATTTGACTCAAACCAGTTTCCCTTAAGGTCATTATCTAACATTTCCGATGCAGATTTCTGTTTCATAGTTCTATACATCCTTCGATCCAAAAGATTCTGTTTCTCAGTTGCTTTCTCTATTTGGACATTTTCATCAGCTCTGAGTTGTTCCCCTACAATCCTTGATGTGAAATATGAAGTTTCAAGATTTTTCGCTGGTATTGCCATTTGATAATTGGACACATTGCCTTTTTCCTTAAGGCTAGTGTCTAGAATTTAGAAGCAGATTTCTGCACCTGAAATATAACTGGATTCTCAGTTGCTTCGTCCAATTGGACAAACTCATCGGTTTTGAGTTGTTTCTCCATAATCCTTGGCATCAGCTGTGAAGTTTCAAGATTTTTATCTGGCATTTCCATTTCATAATTGGATCCATCCCCTTTTTCCTTAAGATTAGTATCAAAAATTTCTGAAGCAGATTTCTGTTTCAAAGTTCCAGGCATCCTTGGTTCCGAAAGATTCTATTTCTTCATTCCTTTCACTAATTGAACAACCTCATCAGCTATGAGTTGTTCCTCCATATTCCTTGATATCAACTGAGAACTTTCAAGATTTTTCTCTAGCATTTCCATTTGACAGTTATTGCACATTTCTTGGGGACAATCTTATGACTTGGAGAAGTAAAAAACAGAATGCGGTGTCAAGATTAAGTGCTGAAGCTGAATTCAGAGCCATGGCACTTCGAATATGTGAAATTCTGTGGATTAAAATTATCCTAGATGACTTGAAGATTAAAAGGGATGGAAATATGAAATTGTATTGTTTACGAACAATATGGAATAAAGTTCTCATATCCCTCAACTTTTTTTTCTCTATCAAGTTACCATATTTGCTAATTAATTTATTTTTTATTGTAACTTTACAATATTATAGATATAATTTTATTTCGTGTTTGTTTATAAGTTATAGGTTACATTAGTTTTATTTTGAGCATATTAACTAATTATTATGAAGATTTGATGATATATAATAATATGATAAATTCAAAATTTAATCAATCATTAAAATATTAATTTTTAAAGCCTAAAGTTTGTTGACTGATAAATTATTATCACATATATGTGAACGCAATCGAGCTTTGGAGTGAACATGTTCATATATAAGATGAACACGTTCATATATAAGATGAACACCTTCGCGAACATTAACGAAGTGAGCTCACATGTGTTTATGCTTGTTATTTCTCAACCAAACTTTAAATTTTTTATTCAAACTTGTTCAATAATTTCATAAACAAGCTTTTATTGAATTTGTTCAAGAATTATTCACCAGGCATACCTATTTGCTTGCACCCCTAAATGAGCCTTAATTAAGAGTTACAAATCAAAAAGAGAACCTCATATGGGAGAGATAAGGCTTCTTGCATTGAGTGAAGATGTGTTCAACTAGCATGCGTACTTGTGGACAAGAATCAACTTTGTCCACTCCATTCAAGATATGTAACACTTGTTGAACTCTAATATTATGCACATGAAATGTCTGAACATATCAGAAAATGGTAACAATAGACAAATATACTAACTTTTCATCTGTAATGACTTTGGAATAGTTATTACTCTCTTTATTTCTAAATATTTGTCGTTTTTTGATATTGCACAAGAATTAAGAAACAATTACTTAGGCTAAATTCTAGGAAAAAATGATTAACTTACCCTTATTTATAGAAATACTCAAATTAAATGCATTAACATGGTAATAAGCAAAGGTAGAATTAAAAAAAAGAATTAAAGTCTCATTGATATTCTAAAATGACAGAGGTTTTGGAATAAAAATTCTTTAAAAAATGATAAATATTTAGAAAAGGATAGAGTAATTTTTACTATTACTAGTTACTGAAATTAGTCATTATTACTTATTGATATTGGTCCTTAGTTGTGTAAATATATTCTAGTATTGTCGTGATATACTGAACATTAATAACAATCTTGAACACTTTGCCCTACTTCCTCTTCTTTCTCTCAATTATTCTCTACTTTCCCTCCTCTTTCTTCTATTTTCCTTCCCTTTCATTATCTTTCCCATCTCCTAAACACCTTTGTTGTGATCAGGTCACAACAATTGATATCAACGCAGTATGATCCATGTTTCTACTTCTAATTATTCTTCTTTTTCCACTTCTTTCTCTCTTCTTCAAATCTAGGATTGTTCTTTCCCTATTCCTCTACAATTTCCTCTTTCTTCTTCCTCTTGTTCTTTTTCTCTTCATTAAAACCCTAGCTTCATATCAATTCCCATCCAATCAAAGAAACTTAAATCACTATGGAGGAGAGAAATGGAATATAGCATTTTGAGAATCAACTACAATTTAATATAAAGAAGATGCACATGCATGCTACTTCTTTGTACTTCTCAAAAATGAAAGAATCATTTCATAAATTTTCTAACGAGTTTAGAGCCTGATTGTAATAAGTCCGTTTGGAACTAATCTAACAACAAAAATTTTTTAACAGCAATTTGGGCAAATTCTAAATTAAGAATTTCCTTCAAACCATGCTCAGGAATGGCAAGCACAGCAAGAAAAACATAGCCCAAGCACTAAAGTTAGATTGAAGAAACTGAATTTAGACCAAAAGATTATCGATATTAGCAAATGAAAGGAACAAAGTCTTGCACCAGAGTCAGAGTCCTGTGAATACTTGGGTATTGAGAAATAAACAGCATAAAATACATACATCCCTTCAAATTCAAGATGATAATCATACTCTCTTGACTCATGAAAGTTCTTGGTTTAGTTCAAATGATTTCAAAAATAAAATTGTTATCAATATTATTAATAAGGAAGATAAGAAATTAATGTGTGGTTTTGAAAAGTTTGTGTTGTGTTGATTATGATTCCAAGGTGAACTTTGGAGGAGATTTCAAAGAAGTAAAATGGGAGTTGTTTTGCGAAAATAAAAAGAATAACATTTCTCTTAAAGGGAGAAATTATGCTTTGCTGATGCTTGTAAAATTGATACTATGAAATTCAAAAGTAATAGTTTCTTTGGGAAGTTAAACCTACTAAATCTTTTCAATAATCATGAGAATGGTTTTGGAATTCTTAAAGAATACAAGTTCGAAATTAGTATAAGGCAAAGAAAGAAAAACAAACTTTTGCTATTGAATGTATTGTGCCTTGAAGGTGTTTGTAAAAAGGAGTTAGTGGAATTCAAACTTGTACCAGTCTAAGTTTCAAATGGTTGGGATCTTTCCACATTGAGGGTAGTGTTGTTCTTGAAAAGTATGATCTTGCATGGTCATTTAATGGGGGTTGCTACTCTCAATGAAATGGAGCTTAAGAAAGAGAGAAAGCATAAAAAGAAACGCTCAAGGTGCCATTGGAAACATATCCGACCATGTCTATAGTACTTATTCATTAAGGATGGCCAGAATTTTGAGGAAGAGAAGGGTTGTGAATGGTTTGTGGCTATCATGCACAGTTTTATGTTGGAATTGTTTCTCTTGCTCCTAAAGTTAACTACTGCACTTGAACTAGTTCCAAGTAAAGAAATGAAATATTACAACGGAGGAGGAATTACAAAAATTTTTTACACAATGGCATTTCATGAATATTATGCAAGCATGTTGTCTCAATGCTTCTTTCTCTTACCTCTGTGAAATTGCACTCAATATCAATCAATTCAACATTGCCTGTTTTGGAACTTAAGCAAACACGAGAACACACATATTGAACAATCTAATCCAACATTAAGGACAACAATGAACTAAAAAGAAGGGAGTAATGTAACGTGTTATGCATCAATTTCACAATCATCATGACCATGGAAGCATTTAAATTCACAAAAAATAAAATAAACAAAACAAAATAACATTTTATATGATTCACCCTCTCAACAGGATTACATCTACGAACATCATATTCCACTATAATCAATAACATCAGTTACAACCAATAAGCTCAAAGCTAACTCACAAACTCATTAACTCTATTACACTTAAGAGATCTTGCTCAAATACAATGACACATTTATGCTACTCATAGCAACTAGAATAATTTGCTCCTCTTATTTTCCTCATACATAACTATACTATTTACTATTTTAACTACTAGTGACCACTTAACCATAACATAGGCAAGAGCCCTTCTCATTACCTTATGCAAAAGCCTCCTCTCTTCAATGAGTAAAACCCTCACTGCTTTGAGCAAAAAAGGCCCTCTCTCTAACAAGCAAAAGACAAATAATTCTTTCATAATATTCCTATTTATAGAGTTAAGTCTCTCTAATCATACTCTAATAGAAATTTATATTTATTTAAGAATAACTCTAAAATAGAAATTTTACACTACATAAGAAATACCCCTCCTAACCAATTGAGGAATATTTTCTCCCAAACAAACTAGAAATACTCTTTTATAAATCTCATTAGGAATTTAAGTCATAATCTAACATAATGAATCTATAATAGGTATTAACTTTTACTGTTACTCGGTACTAATATTAATCATTACTACATACTAACATTAGTCATTAGTTGTATAAATATATTCCAGTAATGTAATAAGAGATATTGAACATTAATAACAATCTTGAATCCTTTTCCTTACTCCCTCTCCTTCTTTCTCTATTTTCTCTTCCCTTTCTTCTATTTTCTTTAATTTCGTTTTTTTTTAATGATTAGGTCACAAATTAGTTTTTACTGTTACTAGTTACTAATAATAGTTATTAGTTGTATATGGGTTAAATACTGTTACCCCCTGAATTTTTCAATGTTATACTAGATAATCTCTCAGTTTATGTATTAAACTTAAATTTCCATATGTTTTTATTTCATTAGAATATATCATCCTTTCGCCCAATTGTGATAGGATCTTCCATTAATCAAATGATAAAAAGCTAGTTAGAGGCTTAAAATAATTTTCAAATACCAAAATTACCCTTATTTCTAACCCATCAACCCAAAAAAATCTATCATGGAAAAAAAAAATCTAATAAATGAGTGACAAACATAAATAGCAAAGAAAGGAGATGGTATCAATTTGGGCAAGGAGAGATGGTGGTGTCTATTTGGCAATTGATGGATGGGAATTGATGGCTAATGGGATGTGTGGTATGAAAGTTGTTGAACAATCAATGGTGTATTCAAGATTAGTGTTGTCAATCCTAATGGTGGTACTAATGGTTTTGGCTATGACATAATCGCATCCTATGGCGACTCCATCATCGGCATGCGCTTCAAACTTAAAATCACCAGTGCTGCTCCTTCACCATCAAAGAATAGTGCTACTCTTCCATAGGTAGCAACACCGTCTCCCATTGCAGCTGACTCTCTTCTCCTCTTTCGGCATCGTTTTCTTCAGCTCCAGCTACAATTATAGTTATGAAAGGCACACCTAATGTGCAAAGCGCACAAGATGCACACCTTAGCACCCTAAGCCCTACAAGGTAGCATCTTAAAAATCATGCGCCTTTGTGTGCCTGGAATTTAAGGCAAGATGCTATCGAAGCGCGCCTTTGTGATATTTTACTTATTGTGTGTTTTTAATGTAAATATATCATATAATTTGAGTCGTTCATTTATAATTTGAACCATCTATTTTAAATCTTAAAAAAGCTTATTATAGGCTTATCCACACTTAATAATCTTAAGAACAAAAGATTAGGTCAAATAATAGAAGTAGCCACACATCATAAAGACAAGAAAAGAGGGAGGCAACAATACTGCTTCAACGAATAGAACTTTTAGGTATGAAACAATCACCACTTCTTCAACATATCACAATCAACTGTTTTTTTTTCTCTTTTGGCAAATAATTTTTGCTTATATAAAGCTATTATAATGCCAAATTTTGTTAGACCTTTAGTTATTAAAGAAGAACAAGAGAATTTTGAATAAGAGGAAAAAGATAAATAAAAAGATGACTATATGGATCTTTACAATGATTGATGACTATGGACTATAATTATAGTTTTATTGAGGAAGAAGCTTTAGGAATCGTAGTTATAGGATTATAATAGTTCTATGTTTCTTGAACATAGTCTTTTTCATTTGTTTTTTTCTAATTTATGTCTCTCAAACATGTTAAGTTTATAATTTTAGGCTTGTATTCTATTTTTAGTCAAATTATTTTTTTTTTTGCACCTTAATTAGGTAAAGCACGTGCTTATGCCTTGCACCTCGTGCCTCAATTCCAAAACCCATTTGCTCCTTAGTGTGCCTTTCACCTTTAACAACTATGGCTATAGCTATTATTCCCACATCGAACTTTGGCATGCCAATTAAAGCTCCTAGTACAGTTGCAAACAATGTTGGATTGAATAGATTTGGTTTTGGTGCGGCTTTAGCTAATACTGCATACACTGCAATTTTGGTACTATAATTTTAGTCGTCAATTTCCTTTTTCTATTGTGCAATTTACTTGGTTTCTCTTTCCCCTGTTAATTTTTTTTCTCAATTATTGATAATGATCTTTTCAGCTTATATATATATATATTAAAAAAAAATCACGAGATGCTTTGAAATTCTAGTTTTTGCTGTTGAGAATGCGCCTTTTAATGTTGTTTTAAGGTCTGATGCTCAAGCTCCTATGGTGGTATAGGTAGACAGCAGTGACAGTGATGGTGTTATGGTATTTTGGAAATTTAATGAAAGTATATATGATGATTGTAGTGGTAGTGGGTAGAAAATCATTTAAAATGAAAATTAAAAATAATATGAACTTCTCATATCAATTTAATGGATATTTTAACAAAAGGATGAAGTAGTCTAAAATATAGAGACATTTTAGTACAATATATAAAATTGAAGGACTATTTAGTATACTATCGAAAAACCCAAAGGGATAATACCCATTGTATAAATATATACTAGGACTGTAATGAGAGGTATTGAACATTAATAACAATCTTGAATAATTTTCCACATTTCTTCTCCTGATTATTCTCTATTCCCTTCCCTTTCTTTCTTTTTCCTATCTTCCAAACACCCTTGCTGTGAACAGGACACAACATTGTTCTAGAGGAGCTAATTGATTTTGAAAATTTCTTAAATCAGTTTAAACTTCAAGCTATTCCAATTAAATGTGCAATTCTAATTCGAAAATTAAATGTTATGAACAAAATTAGTTGGATTTAAAGGTCATGGAAACAACATCCTAAAACAATCATTTTGAATACTTGAACAGAAAGAAATATAGAACCACTGGCAGTTGCAGCAGTCTTTAACAGATACAAATGAATTAAAAAAAAAAGAAGAAGAAGAAATTCCATTCTAATTGATAATTAGAAGTTCTATCATCTTGTTGGTCCTTTGAATATCAAGCACGTTTGTTTCGCATTGCAAATGAATGCTTCCTATCCAAGATTTCCATTCTGAATATAATTCAATAGTAATTTTACAAAGTATACTTAAAATAGATGCCATTTCCTATAAATTAAAATCATATTAATATAAAGATATTGAAAAGAGTTGAAATAAAATCACATTAAAAGTTCTGCATGCCAATCCCATTACAAAACGAACCACATATGGCGTTCAAATAAGCATATTTTTCATATTTTGATGAAACTTGTGAGCAAAGAACACACACCAAAAAAAAGAGGCAAATTCAAGATTTCAAATGTACTAATGAAATACCTGAGTCTCTTCCTAGGACCAGATCAGCAATTTTCAGCAACCCCATCCCTCTCAACATCATTGGAAGCATCCAATATACTAGCATTGCCATCACCTTGAGACACTTGGTCCCTCTTACCTAGCATATATATCCCCCACCCCAACCCCCCAAAAACATCAACAAAAACTTAGGAGCCAATCATCTGCTTTCAAATTTTAGTGAAGTACTAAATTGGGTATGTACACATTGTGATAAAAAAAAAAATATATATTCCTATAGAGATGTGAGCTTACAAGCTCAAACTGCAATCTGAGCCTAATTAACCAAAACAAGTCTCCTATAGAACAAAATCTTTACCTGGCATCTCAATTTTCATTTTTTGTGAGCTCAGCCATTTTCTATATGTAGGTGCACTACGGGCATCACCATTAACTCTTACAGAACCATGACTCTCGGACTCATCTTTCCTTAGTTTATCAGTATCTTGATCTAATTCCTTTCCTTTCTTTTCCAACTTCAACTTACTCAACCATTCCTTACAGCTTTGTATTCTTAACTTCTTTACAGGCGTTTGTCCGCTTGAACTTGTCCAATACTACGAATCTATCATGTCACAATCTAAAACTACTATAACTGCCACCGCTACATCCCTTATCCATTTCCAAAGTTCGCCCTGTAACCATCCACAAATTAACCTCACATCCCTGCGAAACAGTTAAGTAATAACTTCACTATTAGACGCATTCAAGTATCAATTTTCAAAATATAAAACAAAATCCTGGCCAAAGTTTTCCGTGTCATTTTCCAAAGTTTTTCAGCAACCACACACACACAACAGTACTACAAAATTACAAGAAAAAAAAAATAGACATAAAAAATCTGGATACCTTAATATATCTACTCATTCGTTCAGTTTGGACTTTTTTTTTTTTTGTTAGGATTATGTCAAGTATGGCAATAGAACAAATTTTAAAAAAATCTTCAACAACAAAATACAAAATCTTATGCTTCACAAAAATAATAAAATACACATTAAAAAAAAATTCATACACTCATTCATTTTGGAAGATTTAAGTAATTTTATTTTGTTAGGAATTTTTTTTTATGAAAAAAACTTTTGTTAGGAATTTGTGAAGGCAATAGACCAAAAAAAAGTCCTAAGCAACCAAGAAGAAAATACAAAATATTATGCTTCACCATAAAAAAAAAAAAATAAATAAACCGCCAAAACATCCATAAACAAAATCAAAAGAGGTGATTCCAGCTAGTTTAGATCATCTTGAACTAGAATTTTAAAAAATAATTATTATTATTATAACATTAACAAATAAACACTAATGGTCCAAGTTTTCGTTCTGCCATTCTCTTTTTACTACCGAAATCATTTCTACACAACTTCATTTATTAACAACTTTGCATAAAATTCTTCTCTGCCGTTTTCTTTTCACCACCGGAAATTTCCCACCAGCCAAACGCACTTTCCACGTTCCACAAGCCACTAAGCAAAATTCAAAGTGATAAAAGAAAACATTTTCAGTTTGCTATTTTGAAAGGACTTACAGCGATTTTGAGCTCAAACCACAGGGGGACAAAAAAACCGTAGGTACGGGTGAAGAAAATTGGAAAGAGTAGAGAGGACGTTACTGTGAAGAGAAACGAGGCTGTGATATGAGGGTAAGGGCAGGTGTCGCTGAATACTGCACTGTTCGGCGTCAGGAACCCGCCGCGTAATCCACGTGGCAACATCTGGGAAAGTAAGGGCCCACATGTTGAACGGTGGGACCGTCCATTCCGATGCGTCTGTCGATTGTCTACATTTCAGCGCACATTTTTGCTTTAGACTTGCGTTTTATAGCAGACTGCGCTCAGCTAGTCCGGTGCCCGCATCGTACTTTTATCCTCTGGTGAAAAACGTCTATCTTTTCGCTCATTTTCTAATTAATTCCTTTTATTTTTTTTAAAGAGTATTATTTAATATTTCTCATACAATAAAGCTTGACGAGTTTACAAGATATTTTCTTGCTCTTTTATGTGTTCATGAAAAACAATTAAAAATAATTTTCTTTTTCTAATGTAATTTTTAGATGTTTTAATAAATATCAGTTAGTGTTCAAAAATATAGTTTTTTAACTTCAATGTCAAATTACTTTTTTTATTTTCATTTCTATTACTTCGTAATATTTTTTTATGTTCTCCCTTAATAATTAATGAGGAACTAGTGTCTTCGCTTTTAAATTATAAACAAATCATCCTACATTCTTTTATTTGCTAATTTTTTAAAAATAAATCATCTAGAAATATGCATGATTGATTTTCTTACATTTTTCCATTAATTTATAGATATTTTTCATAACTTATGATTTTGAACATTGATCAAATGTGAATGTATTTGTTAATTTTTTATGTTAAATTCAATTTATCATAAAAAAAAAACTTAATAAGGAAATGTATTTTTTTAATCTAAAAAAATAGATGAATAAATTTTTTGTTCATTAGAAAGTTAATAATGCATATATTTATTTAATAATACTATAGTATGAGCTCTTTTTAGATTTTTTACTCGAATTTAATATTGATGATATATATCCAATAAGATATTAGTTATAAATAAATAGAGTCCTTTTTTATAAATATAGGTCTTAGATTATATTATGAATATTATAATTAGGAAACACTTAATTTTAGATCATATAGTTATCTCAATATATATTCAAAATCTAAAAGTATGAAAAATTTTAGAGTTTCTCATATTTAAGCGCTTTAAAATTTATTTTATTATCTTGATCTTTCATCTAGTCAATAAACAATACTTATATTTAAATAAATTGTATAACTAATGTCACAACTCAAATTTTAGACCCTATCGACAATAGGAAACAAGAATGCTTAATGCCTTCAAAAATCATAACAAACTTAATTTAATTCGTGAGAAGACCCATTATATCTTTCATTGTGACACTCTAATATTAAAATCTTAAACTTATATTAATATCACCTTAAATTTCAATAAATAATAATAGGAGTTAATCTCAAAACATTTTCTTTAAACATGTTATCTTTTTTTTCTTAAATTTAGTTTATTTTTTTTACATAAATTATCTCTCTCTCTCTCTCTCTATATATATATATATATATATATATATATATATATATATAAAATAAGCTCGTATATATAATTCTTAAAATTAATGTGTTCATCTTGAAATTATTTATCTGTTGTTAATAATAATATGCAACTTTAAATTATTTATGTTAATATACAACTTTATTAACATAACATGTAAAAGATTATCAAAATATATATAATTTTTTTTATATTATGAAAATAAATGTAGAATTTATATATAAAAGTTGATAATATTATATAAAATTCATTGTAATATATAAATTTTATATATTTACTAATTGTGTCTAAAGATTATTTGTTTTAAAAAAATTAAAACGAGTTAAATGCGCTAAATTTGATAGATGTTCAAGAACGAAATAATGAAAATAGTGACGTTGAAGGTGCAAACGACATCAGTTACAATGAGATGAATGATTGTTTTCAAAAGAATGGTCAAAATTTTCAAGAGACGTCCTTTCCTCAAATGCTTCAATCTTGTTTCAAGCATGTAAAGCTCTCATTATGGACAAGATAGTTGACTGATTATTTATTTATCTGTCCTAAGTTGTCATGGACAATATAATTGACTTATTGTGTTTTTTTTTTATTTTTTTATATCGTAGTTGTAGAGTTTTGAGTTCTTAAATTTTGTGAATTGGACTTGAGACCTGTGGTTTGATCAATGAATAAAAATTCAAATGATAAATTGACTGAACCTTAAATGTTTAAATAACAATTGATGAGAGAGATAATACCTACAAATGCTAATTAAATGCTTATAATTAAATGTTTAAATAGCAATTGATAAGAGAGAGATAATACCAACAAATGCTAATTAGATGTAGCTAAATTTTTTATAATTTGATCATTTGGGGAACTACCAGTTTAGAAAAGGGAGAAAACGTGAAAGAAAAAGAAATAATAGTTTTGTATTATCAATAATGTTTTTTAAACTAGACCGATATTTAAATCGATCTTATAATTGATTTTCTATTTGTTTGATTGAACCGATTCGAGTCAAAGCTCCATTGACCAGATACATACATGATTCTATATTATTCAAAGAGTTGTATGCCCACCATAGTATTAAAGCCCCAAGCCATCACAATACTAAAACCCAAGCCACTGTACTCATGCTCAAAGCCATACCGAATCCCAAGCATCGTTACCTTTTTTTTTTATTTTTTTTGAAAAGAGCATAATCGTGATTACTTCTGCCTTTGTGGAGTACATTTCTCAACAAAATCAAACTTTTCTCCATCCTTTCTCCTCCATTTCTTTCCTATCTAAGCAATTAAATTTGAATATATCAAAACCAAACTCATTCTCCTGTCTCTTTGGCCTTGATTTATAATGTTTGTATTTTTTTACTTATAGTTTTCTTCTTTTCATTGCTCTTAAACAGTTAAACTCAAATATGGTATCAACTATGGATGAAACCTCTCCCCATTCATTTTATTTGATCCACATTATCATTGGCTTCCTTTGGCAATTTTGATTTCTTATTCTTCTCCACATTATTTTTTTTCTTTGAAAAATATTATTAAAATATGAAGTTTAATAAAATCTGATTTTATTAGGTTACCTGGTCGCTCAATTTTGCCGATTTAACCGGTTTGAAGATGATCAATTCTATTATATCAATTAGACCGAATATGCAGTTGATTCTCAATTTTTTTTTCGATTTAACTAGTTAATTCAGTCGGGTTCAATTTTGAAAATATTAATTATCAATTGTTCCAATTTATTTATATTTTAATAATTTTCATATGTATCATTCTTAAAATAATTATTTAATAAATATCAAGGATTCTGATTAAAAAAAATTTCCATCTAATGATGATTATTTCTTATATATTAAAATTACACTGCCTCTAGAAGACCCTAAAAGGTAGATAAACAATCTAATAAAAAAAATATCAACAAAAAGTCATGCAAAGTCAAAACACAATAATCAAATGATTATATGCACATTTAACTGAAATTTTACCAAGTGTGAACATGATTAATCATGCAGGCAAGCCATGAAGTCATCATTCAACCAATCAAATCAGCTTTCATTTTTGTTTGAGCATGCTCTTTTATTAGTTTGGTTAACAGAGATTTTTCAAAGATGAAACCTAAATTGAAAGACCTTTTTTTTTTTTTTTTTTTTTAAGTTCAAAATCTATAGTAGGGATAGTATCTGTCTTTTCTGTTTGGCAATCTGGAAAAATGTTGAAGAAGAGTAAAAGAAGTCATCCCCTAGCCCTTTCTTCTCACACCAAAGCACGCGCACACAGTAGCTTAAT
The DNA here is from genome assembly GCA_949677035.1 of Omphalea diandra. Lineage (NCBI taxonomy): Eukaryota > Viridiplantae > Streptophyta > Magnoliopsida > Malpighiales > Euphorbiaceae > Omphalea > Omphalea diandra. Next base: position 24,548 of record CATIWR010682975.1, on the reverse strand, counting down.
TATTAGTTCCATTGTTATTTTGGATTGCAGCATATGTATTCTTGCACGTGAATAGGGTGACAATAACATTGGCAGATTGAATAGATAAAGAAGGTGCCATGTTTGGATATCTCTGCTGTTATATTTGTATTGTATAATCTTATATTCTTTTTCAACGTCTGAACCAGTTTTGTGACTGGTTCGCAGGTTAACCGGTTAAACCGATATAACTGATCTGGGTCAATAACTTATTTAAATATATTTTATATTTTTAATAAAAATGTAATAAATAATTAAAGAGCAGTAATAAAAATTTTCAGTAAATATTTTAATAAAAAATGCAGTAAATAATTAAATATCTTTCATTTTAATTCTCAAACATCTTTGCAAGCAAAAGAATCAAAACCAATAATCTCAGCAAATATTTTCCTTTAAAAATTATAATAATAACCAAAATGGGTAGCGAACAACAATGGAGAAAGAAAAAGAAAAAATCTTGTGACAGAGATTTCGAGCAGTTGGTAATCTCACTTTACAAAGCAATTGATTTTTGTCCTTCCTCACCCTCTTATACTAATTTTCCTTAACTATACAAACAAAGCATGTTATTATATGTCCAATTTTAGAAGAAGAAAAAGCAAGGAGAAATATAATCAAGAAATGATAGAATGATTCTTAAAAATATCAACTAACCTTGTTTAGAATTTGATAAATTGTTGTTTGCCAACAAATCACCATTAAAATGAGATTAGGCTTTGATAACAATGATCTTGGCAATGAAATACAAGTATTAGATTAGGTATGATAGGAAGTGGTGGTGACCGGCTATCTTTGGAAATTAGGAGAAAGATATGGGAGTTAGGGTTGACAAGCTGTCTTGTTTTATATTTCAGCACAAAACCCTATAATTTTACGTCATTCTGGTTTTGTTTGCCAACAAATTACTGTTAAAACGAGATTAGGTTTTGATAGCAATCATCTTCGCGATGAAATACAAGTGTTACATTATATATGTAGGAAGTGGCTGTGAGCAACTACCTTTGGAAATTAAGAGAAAGATATCAGAGTTAGGGGTGACGAGCTGTTTTTTTTTTTTATATTTCAGCACAAAAACTATGTAGTTTTACACCATTCCGATTTTGAAGTTGTTTTTGAACCGACCAATTAGTTGTTTCCTGATTTTACTTGTTCGACTGTCTGATCCGATCTGATTTTCAAAACCTTGCTAAAGAGTAACAAGATAAATTATATTTTTTTACAAAGTCTATTGATTTTCCCCAAAAAGAAAAAGCTTAATTATTGCATCCCATGTAATTTATATGCAAAGTCATTGGTTTAAGATTAAAAATCTTTATTTTTTTTAATTTTATTATAAAACAAAAGTAAAGCTTCTGATTAAACTAAGTAAATACGGTAAGAGGAAACCGTATTAACATCATGAAATAACCATGATAGCACATCATAAAAAAAGTGGATACCAATTCAGAAACTAATCTTATAATTAATTAGTTATTTTAGATAACTTCATATTTATAAGTGAATACAAATTGTTTGACATTGTTGTTTAAATTGTTTTAAAAAATACCACATTATAAATATTAATTATGGACCACTAAATTTTATTAATTTGATCATGGCCCTGGGTTCCATCAATTCGCATGAATGGAGTTGTAAGATTTATGTGGGACAGACTGACAAGGGTAACTATAATGCGGTTGGCCTAGCTAGATGAACTAAATCCTGGTCAGGCCAGTGGAGGGCAACAGCGAATGGTAAGCCTCCAGCTATCTATATGACGGATTGGTTTTGAGTTGGAATTTTAGATCAGTCATTTTGTCAAGCATTGCTTATGAAAAGAAAAAGAAAATAAATCACATACTAAGGAAAGAAAGTAGAAAAATGTCTAATGGTGAGTTGAGTTTGCATTAGTTTCTCAAGTTAAAACAAATAAATTATGAATCTCATAGTATTGTAATAGCTTAAACCTGTGTTGGGAAATTGTTTAGAGAGAAAATAAACTTTATTTTTCTTTTTCATGTTTGGATAAAAAAGAAAAATAAATTTTATTTTTTCATTTATTCTCTATCTTCATGTTTGGATAAAAAAGAAATGAAGAAAAACAAATTTATTTTCTTCCTTCAATAGAACTATCAAGAGTAAAAATGTAAAATCATTATAATTTTTTTAATTATCATATTTTCTCATTATTTTGAAGGAAAAATAAATTAAAAAAAAGGTAAAATAATGGCTACCCATTATATTTTTAGGCAAAAGTGGGGATATGATATCTTTTATATTTGTGTTGGATTGGTTCGAGTGTCAGTGACATATTTGGATAAGATATTATCATTGACATTATTGACCTTCATGTAAGACTACAAAATCTTGCTTTGTAGTTTTACGCGTTTCTAAGCCCCACACATTGAGAATAACAAATCCTATACCTCATATTTTCTGATTTGATTTATAAAGAGAATTTTTAGAACTATACCAAATTGATGCGATTGGTAAAAATAAACTATATCAGCTGCTTAAAAAGAGCTAAACTTAGTTCGCTTAGAGAAGTAAGCTGATCTCCAAACAGGTCGAAGTCTTAGATGCTAGTTTGAGAAATTTTCATTTTATTTATAGAAAAAATTTATGGTATAGAGATATACATTTATACCCTGTCCATCATATAGTCATATAAATGTTGAATGTGCCTGGATGCTAACTAGGAAGAGTATTATAGAAAAATCCTTTTATTTATTTATTTATTTAGAAATAAAGTAGAGATTATCATTAATGAGAACAATGTCTTATATCATAAAAAACCAATGAGCTCAATTGGTAGAGGATCTTTCTCAATCTAAATATGCTCATCACTAGCATCAAAGCATGTGCAACCTTATTAGTTGAATGCCTAACAAATTAAAATTCAATCACTGCTACCTTTTTGAAAAATCCTTGTATTTATAGCCTTTGATAGAAATGGAATAGAGTTCTGTTTAATTTTTATATGGCATTCTAAGTATGCATAATACTTAGTTCAATTATAAATTTAAATTTATTTTATTTGTAGATCACTTTTTATAAAATTTATCTGCAAATAAATTTTTTTATTTTTTTGAAAATAATAGAAAATATTTTTAATCATAAATAGTTGTACAATATTTATAAAAAATAATTTTATAATATAAAGTATCAACATGAAATTGATCATTAGTATCAATAGTAATTACACGTTACCTCAACTTTGAAATTATAATTATATTTTCACTGCAAATTTTATTTAAAAACTTTATATTTTTATCAATTATAAAGATATTCACTAAATATAGTGTTTTAGAGTGATGTAAACTAAAAGTCAAATAATATGTCACTATAGTTTTGAGAGATAATATCTAATAATATAACATCTTATATTACAAAACTATCGATCTAAAACCATAAAAAACTATAAAAATAAAAATAAAAACTTTAATCAAGAGAGAAAAAAGAATAAATTTAAAATAAAAAAATTCTCAATAGAGAGATGAAATAAAATCAAAATTAATAAAATATGATAAAATAACATAAAAATTAATAAAATATGGTAAATAACATATTTTACTAAATAAAAATAATAAATTACTAGCAAAACCCAAAAACACCAAATAAAATGACTTTTAGTTTACGTGTAAAATTCAATAAAATATTTTATTTTTATAAAAATATATTTACATAATTTTTTAATTTTTTTATAAAATAAAAAAAAAAAGAAAAGAGAATAAAAAGAGAGGGAGAATATGAGAGAAAGTGAGAGAAATAAAAAATAAAAAGAGAGGGAGAATATGAGAGAAAGTGAGAGAAATAAAAGATAAAAGAGAAACTAAAATGAAAAAGTATTTTAAGAGGTGATGTTTTTGTTATAATAAAAAATTATAATTTTAGAATTTATTTGCAAATTTCATTAAATTTGATAAAATTTAATTTAAATTTAATTAATTTTAAAGATTTAATAAAATATAATTTTAAATAATTTTTTATTTATAAATGTAAATTTAAATAATTTTTTATTTATACTTAATATATAAAATATAAATTTATAAATAAATTTTACATAAATTATAAGAAAGAAATTTATATGAATACACACTTTGTTTAGGTTGCTAAAAAAGCTGCTAGTGTTTTTGCTCTCTGATTTTCAAATGCATGGATACTTGATAGGGTGTAACGAGTTGTTTTAGCAACAAAATTTTGTTCTCTTTTTTTTTTTTTTTTAAAAAAAACCCATTAATAACTCGATTAGATTGCGTTTGATGCTCTTTTACTATACATTTGCGCAAAAATCATGGAACAAATGTACTTGCACGTCATAATAGTTAAAATGACAAATTTATTCACATATAACAAAATAATCACATAAAAAACATTTAAACAATAAAAATTCAATATTTATAAAAATGAAATGGTCACGCAGAAAATAATTTTTTTCAAATAAATATGTGATTTTTAATTTTTTAAAATAATAACAAATATTTTCATTCATAAATAATCATATATTTACAAAAAAATAATTTAATAATATAATGTATCAATATGAAATCGATCATCAATATTACTAATAACTACACATTGATTTAACTATAAAATTATAGTTCTATTTTTACTATATATCTTTTTCAATGACTTTGTAATTTTATCAATTGTAGATATTTATATTAGATATAATGTTATAATGCGATACATACTGAAATTTATATAGTATGCTAAAATAAATTTAAGAGATAATATATAATCATATATTATCATATATTATTAAATAATCAATGTCAAAAACACTAAAACTCTCAAAAAATAGATAAAACCTCTCACAAATATAGAAAAAATAAAAAAATCAAAATAAAAATCCTCGAAAAGAAATAAAATAAAATAAAAACAAATAAGTTAGATAAAAATAACCTATATTATTAAGGAAAAAAAGAAAAAATAAATTTGCTATCGATAAAATATATCAAAGATAGTTTCAAATATATAGTTTTTAAAATTTTTTTACAATTGCAATTTTAAATAATTAATTAGGAGCACACATTATATTACTTCACCATCAATAACTTGTTCATAGAGCTAAAATTTTGAGAAAGAAAAAAGAAATAGGAAATCAATCTCAAATTGTTTATGCCATGAATGCCATATAATGTACCATATATGCTATATGATGTAATATATAAACACAATAAGATACCATATATGTTTCTTTAGTGTCATATCATATAAATATAATAATATAAATACGTAATATATTTTAATTTGTCTTTAATTTTTGCTATGCACTATGGTATTAATTTTCTTATTATAATTTTAATGTAGAATCAATATTATATTCATATTTTTCTAAAAAAATTATATTAGAATTTTATATATTAATTAATTATAAAATAATATATTTTTTATTTAAAAAACAAAATCTTATTATTTTAATTAATTTTTAATTATATTAAATTTTTGGAAATGATATGTTCATTTAAAAATAAATATAATAGAATAATTATTTAATATATAAAATCCAAATTATATATGCCTATATTGATTGATGATTGATTAAATTGAAGTGGTGATATTTTAAAATTTATAAATTATGTGTACAATCTGCGATCCCATTTCCAGCAAACATCCATGAATAAACAAATCAATACCTGACTACCGTCTCTGTGCACATCCGTTTCAATCTTCTCCAACGCACACAGTCAAAGAAGCAGAAGAAGAACAAGACATGAAGAAACGCCATTCTTTGATCCTTGCAGAACCGCACAACGCCTAACCACCACACCCTCAACCCATCGCATCCCTCACATACACTTGTTCCAAATCACAAACCAAAAGCAGCCAAAGATGACCGATCACCCGCCGAATCACCGCCTCAACATCACCAATCTCCACTCCACATCTCACCTAATTAAGCAATCCTTCACTTCCTTCTCTTCCAACTTATTCACATTCGTCTTCCTCTCGTTACTCCTCTTTTCCTTCCGCTCCCTCGTCGAAAACGGGACCCTCCTTGTCACCTCCTTCATCGACCGTGATCCTTCTCTTAAATCCCTTCTCTCACGCCTCGACCTCCATCCCCACCACCGCCTTCCCCCTTCTCCTCGCCTCCGTCACCGCCGTCCCTTCCTCCATCTCACCCGCGTCGGAACACTGGATGACGATTTCTTCTCCGGTGACGACGACTCCGATCGCCCACCTCACCGAATTCCCCCTCCTAATGTCACTTCCGTAATTCTTTACAACTTCGATCCAAGTTTGGGTCTTTCTGATTCTATCGTTGATAACGGGGTTGAGATTCCTAAAACGGTGCGTTTTGGGGTCCAATTAAGGGTGAATTCTGCGTTCGTAGATATTAAGGGTGAAGAAAGTAGTGAGAAAGAGGAGAATGAAGACGAGGAGGAAAATGGGAATGAAATTAGGGATTTTGACTTTCAGATGTTTATTAAGGGATTGGAAGTGGGCAGGCAAGATGTGGCGGCTTTGTTTTTTCTTGTAAGTTTCTTATCTGCTGCTTATGGATGGGTGATTCTTGGTTTTACTGCTATATATTCATGGATACTAGGCATTATTTTTGTGGCTGTTGTTCATGATTTGTTGGGGAGGTTTAATTCTTTTGTTGCGGTTGTTTGGGATGGATCTAGATTGGGCTTGAAAAGGCTTACTGGGTTTATACTTATGAAGTGGGCAGTGAGAGATGCGTTGACTCAGCTTATTGGGTTGTGGTATTTTGGTGAGATTGAGGATCAGTACTCTTTCTTTAAGCTGTTTGTGAGGTTAAAACTGATGCCTTTTTCGATTATGTCACCATGGACTAGAGGCTTTGAGAAGGAGATTTCTGGGTTTTTGTTTACTTGGTTTTTGTTGGATGCATTTGTGGGATTTGTGTTTGCTGTCGATGCCTGGGTTACCATTGTGGATTCAAGGAGGACTGGGAGGGAAATTGTCAGGGAAGGTTGTTATTTGATTTCAACAATGTTTAATCAGGCTATTCAGATAAAGTCGATGGAAACTATACTCTGTGGGTCGGCTGCAAGATGGGTGTTAACTCGGGTTTTTGGGAGGTTTTTGGCCTCACTTTTTCAGTCAACTATGGAGGTGTACTTTATGGTATCTTGGTTGATATTTTACTTTGCTGCAAGGTGTAAGGAAGCTCATTCAGAAGGGAGGAGGTTTGGGAGGAGAGAATTGGAGGGATTGATTGATGGCCTTAGATGATAATCGCTGGTGGTGAGACTTGAGAGATGACAATTCACCTTTGGGGAACATAAGCTGTAACGCTAAACTAGCGTGTACGGTGAACTTTCAGTGCTTTGTGTGTTCCTGCTTTTTGCAGCCCTAGTCGGTCCATTGGTAGGTGTAGTCACCAGCAACATGTATGTACTTTTATTATGAGGCAGTATACTGCTTGTGTATATTTTCCACGGGAATGCTTCATGTGCACATGTTGGTCCAATCGTTATTCTAAACCCTTGCAATTCCTATTCTGTTATGACAATATAGATTGAGAAAGGTATTGATTCAGGCCGATTTGAGCTTTATGCTATTTCATTTCGGAATTGGGATTGTATCTTGTTTAACCTTTTGCTTTACCAAGTGAGCATAGTGAATTTAGTTGCATTTTACATTTTTTGTGGTTTTTTATCCACAAGTAATCTTGGTTTTGTTACTCTCACTATGAATTAAATGGCTAAGTGAAAAACAAGTAGTGAGAAACTTTATGAATTAGGGACAGTTTATGATTGTGTTGAGCTAATATAATGGATTTAGCAGCATGGAAGTTTTAACTAAAAGTGTAATGATTGAACCAGGATGAAGAGAAATTGTAGGTGAATTGGTAAAATTGCTTGTTTCTTGTCTTCTATTCCTCTTTCCTTTTTCTCATAGTTTTGTTTGCTACCTTCTTTAATGTATAAGATAGATATTAGATGATTTGTCAATGTAGGCATTGCCAATGTATTTTATTGGGATTGTTTATATGTTAATTCAATTCATATGCAACTGCAGTGTTCTGTTTGAAGAAATACTTACAGTAGCTTCTACTGTTTTCAGAAGGATCTTTATTTTTTTAGTATTTTATTTAAATTTTTATTTTTTTGTAGGGGACTTGTGTGACCATGTATAGAGCCTTTTCATTCAGTTATTTCTTTGTGACTTTCTATAAATTTATTAGGATATTGGGAACTAGTTATATATCATATCTCTTGGGTGAAATTTGAAGTATAGAATAGAGCCCTTAGTGCGTTGATTAGTTCCTCATATCTGAGAAAGGCTGGTGCCATATGGGTATGAAGGATTTTAGAAATTCAATTCCTGGTGACGCATCTGAATGAGACCATTGCCAGTATTCTATCATTTACAGTTTTCTCATGTTTTCTATTGAGGTTATGGTGCGCAATATTTGAACAAATTTAGAATAATGTAAACCTAATAGTATTGGATAATGCTACATGGAAATAGTACTAGAATATGTTTTTCTGTTCACACTTTTCCAGCCATTATTACAACTGGAAAATGACAAGTTAGAGAATTAGTCATGGTTTTTGCATTTTCTTCTCTCCCACTCTCCATGTGGCAAGAAGCACTGGGTGTGGGTGGGTGTCAAGTTCTGAAATTCCCACACAACATGATCTAGGAACAGGTAATTATTCCAAATGCACTAGACCCATAAATGGCCGAGGAGGTCTGTGAGTGCCTTTAAAAATTTGAAGAACAGATTGAGTGCAGCAGCAAAAATGCACAGATAAATGCACCTATGTTGAAAGACTCTGAGCATGAGAGTATAGTGGAATGGCACGCTGACTGACATTTGGTTGACACAGCATGAGAGTGGGGAAGTTAGAAGTCGTAAATATTTCGGAACAGTCTGAAAATCTATTTCTTGCTATGGTGCATCTACTAGTATATGGCTAAATTTTATTGTCTGAGCATGAGGGAAGAGCGATATTATTGCTAGATGCGTTCTTTCTAGAAGTCACTTATAGTCTATCTGTCATAAAGCTTGAAGTTGTATTCATAAAATAAGTTACAGTAGATTGTAGATAAAGCCTTTCCTGACTGATCTAATGGCGCAGGACAGCTTCATAGCTTTATGACCATGGTCCTTTTCTTTGTTGTGGGTGAACTTATTCTGTTAATCATGAGTCTGAGTTATCCATGTTCTGGGCGTGTCTTGGATTCCAATCTAGGTATTCTTTGTCTAATCTTGTTCGAGGGGGTTGACAGGAGGTATATTTTTCTCTTAAGATGGGATGCGTTGTGAAGCCTACCCTTAAAATGCGTATCTTGCTTGTCTCCTAGTTGACAGTAGCTAAGCATCTTCTATTTGACTTTTGGCAGTCATTTGCTCCGATTAGGTGTTCAGAACTCACCAGTCACATTCGTCACTGGTCCTTCAGTAGAAGAGATAGGAAACATTTATGGTAATTGGTAGGACAAATTATAGCGTCTGGTTTCTATTTTTACTTTTATGGTTGATTGGATCATTATATGAGGTTATAAGTAACCAGTATATTGTAGTTTTCTGTCAAAACAATTTCTCAGTCAATTGCCTGCCTTGTTTTGCAAGCCATCAGATGAATATCTCTTGGGTGAAATTTGTTCGGAGCACTAAAAGTACATGATGAAAACTCATGGTGGGTGATCTTATCAGAAATATTATTCTTTTCCCATCAGAGGAATTCCACTTTATGTGGTAGTCTCCCAGGAGTCTCAGATTTTATGATTTAGAGGGAAGTCAACTTTGCTATATGTTTCTATTTATCTTTTTTCCTTACTTGCGGAGGGGTTCTCGCAGTAGTATTATCCTATGGATCAGCATTGTGGCTTATCATATTGAGTGTTTTTGGTCTATGATACGTGATAATGGCCTTGAATGGTGTTGAAAGTTGGTTGCTACCCTTTTGGTTGTAGTTTATTGGCTGTAGCTTTTAGGTAGAGACAGATGCTATTTGTTGTGGATTATGTCAAGCCTCATAGTGGGGCATATGCACGTCTCTTCGTTATTGAATATCTTATCTATCATGTATTACAGTTAGATTTTGGCTTGTAAGCTTCCTTTATGCACTGATGCAAGAGAAACTACTGCTTTTGTGCCCAGATACTGGTGCTCTGGTCAAACTTGGTTTAAGGCTACTAAAATGTGGAAGTGGTCACTGGTGTTTTTTTTTTCCTTCTCATTTTAAAAAAGAAAAAGAAAATCTTAAATGGCCTATCGATGTTCTTTATCTTGTTGAAGATTGGAAATCAATTGCAGTTTGTCCACTGGGTGTTGAGAATCAATACTAATAATTTCTGATGGAAAATATGTCATTAATTTCTTGGAAATGCAGGGTGAATTAATCGTCTGCCACTCCAGTACTTTAAGAACTTGCAATTGGGGTATATATGATGGGTTTGTGTAATACTTTACCTTTTTTTTTTTGGGTAATGGATTTGTGTAATGTTTGTCATTTGCTCAGTTTGCTTCAAATGGCATCTATTTTTTGTAAAAATTTGATCAATTGGAGATTACAGCATATGGAAACAAACAGAGTAGAAACAAGTAGATTTGGAATGTGGGATTAGGCATGGAAGGACAGACTACAACACTGATATTGTTTGTGCTATTGTTATGTATTTCTATTATCAAGCCATTATTTCTTATATTTTTGTCTTCATTTTTAATGAACTAAGCAGCACTACAGCTGCCTGTGTTCTTTTGAATTATTGCTTGGGTTAATTTTTTCTCGTCTTTGTTGGAAGAACTGCAATATTTGGATCTATGGATTCTTTTAAATTTTTGCTTGGATAAACTTTTTTCTTCTTTGCGTATGCATGGAAGTCCAAGATGTGTAGTGCCCTATAATTTCCCAGTTGTGTTCTTTGAAGGACCAAAGTTGAACGAAGAATTGAAGACACGTGGACTGCAACTTCTGTCCTAGAAAAAGGATTTGCTGCTTGCATCACTAGCAACCATATGATGGGCTTGACCATCCCTCCCTTCTCTCTCTCTCTCTCTCTCTCTTTTCTTCGTTTCAATAAATGAAGAGTCTGGCATGATTCTTTCCTTGGTAATCGCAGTTCCTGCCAAAAACTCAACTGACCTGTCTTCTTGGTTTCAATGCCTTGAACGTCTCTGTTGCTCCTTGTTGGCCTTGCTTTTATCTTTATCTCCGCCTTTAACATGCCTGTAGCTATTAATTTGTCAAAGTTCAGGGATCAAGGATCTTGAAAAAGGGTAGAGGAGTTGACAGAAAAATGGAATTATGAATTACTACTGGAAACAGACAAGTTGAACTTAAGTAGGTCTTATCACCTTAGATCAACTAATATGAGGTTTCATTTGTCTAGATAGTCATTTGAAATGATTGGATATTGGCCTTGATACCATGTTGGTTTTTAATGATTTTTTGCTTGAAATACAAATGGATGCCTTCATTCCAAATGCACACTATCTACATGCACCATCAGCTGCAAAAGAAGGCTATATTTTCTGCCAGCTGCATTTTAAGCCGTCAGCTTGCAAGAAATAGAATTACAGATCAGAACAAAATTTACGTTCATGAATCTTATATTACAGTTAATACATTATAATGAGTTACATCTTAGCATTAGCTTAAGCCTCAAGAAACAAGAATCAATCAGAGTTATTGAATGAAAGCTTAAAGGCATAGACAGGTCCTTGGATCCTGTGAAGAGGTGGCGCATCGAATGACATCGAGGAAAATGCTCTCATCACAGGGAAGGCAAAGTTTGGAGTCAGCAGTGAAATCATATTCATCCTGAGCTTGATCCAGCAATGCCCTGAAAAGCGGGTGCTTAAGTAAGCTGATCTTGATCACAAACCTTTTGCAGTTCTCCCCTACATAGACTACTAAATGGCCCTTTGGTACGTCTCTTGGTATTGACTTCCCTTCATGCAAAGAAGTCCACAAAGTCCTTTGGCTGCAGCAGTGCTCACATCCCCCACAAGGCATGACTCTACTCCCCACCTTTCTCCATTTGTTAAAGCATGCTCTTAGAAACTTCGTCTTCATATTCTGCATGTATATATGTGTGTGTGGGGCCAAGCGAGTGAACTAGATGGACTGTTGTGGAACTGAGATAGAAAGAAGAGGAGGAGGTGGGGGTGGAGACGGTGAAAGAAGGATTTATATAGTGTAGAAATGGGAAGGGCCACCCTTTTGGAACTTAATATAATAAATGGTTGACGAGACAAGGTAGCTGAGAGGCGAGTCGAGTTGAATGAATATTGAGTAATAATAATGCTTCAAATGCATATATATAGTACACATATGTAACGAGTTGATATATATATATATATATATATAGTTTAATTAACTATATGCTATAGTGGTTTGCCGTGTTGTACCTTTCTTCCATTAAAATAAGAATTGAATCTTGAATACGAAAGTGTACTAACAAACAAGATTATAAAGTGATATACCACTATTATTACTGGTAAAAAGGGCGGAAGGGTGTTTTGTGGGGTGAAGAGTGAGGATGGTGTTATTGATTAGTGATCTTTCGAAGTTCTCAAGTTAAGACCCCACAAGTTTATAGAGTGGAAAAAGATAAGATATAAAGGAGGGACGGAGGGATGGGATAAGCTTCTTGGGCAAAGTGCGATGCCACTATATATTTGTTACGTATCACCAATATGGATATAGTAAAATATTTCCATTCGCTTGTACACATTTCACAGCACCTTCCCTTTATTACACCTCTTCTGCATTTGTTAAACTTCAATGCATTAATCACATTTTTATTGACTAATCCAGGTTCCAGATTTTCTCTTGTTAATGTAATTAGCTTTGTTTTATATCATAAGTAGCAAGCCTCCATTTCAGATAAAAGAGGAGGTTTGCAATAGGTGAACTTTGGTATTCATGCATACGAACTTGAGCCCTTTATTGAATTGCTAATGGAGACTATTTATTTCCTAGCTACAAAACGAGTTGAACTTTTCACTGCAATGACGGTTTTTAATTTGTTGAGAGTTTCATAATCAACCAACTAATCAAATGAATAAATTATGCAGTGTTAGCAGCTCAGCTGGATAGCACAATTAGTGAATGATATATACTTTCGTGCAAGGAATGAGCAAAGCCACTAGCAGCCTGCATTTTCTTGATAGTACACAACAATTGGCGCTTTGACATTAATGTTATCTCCTTTAATATTTATCCAAAATCTTGATTTCTAGATTTCGGCAGTTCCTGTACTATATCCGTACAAAAGTGTTCTTTACACATAGTGTAATGTTTGCCCTGCATATGGATATGGGATGTGTTTTTGGCATCTCTGCAATCTGACCATGCATGCAGGAGATGGGTCTATGGCTTATAATGGGAAAGAAAAGAAATATCTTTGATTGAAGAGCCAGAGACGAGGAAAGTATGGAAATCCGCATTTTGAATCTTGCAAGAATCATTCCAAAACCCCATTGTCTCAACATTCAATGTTTATTTTCTGACTCCATCTCCTCACCAACTAAATCCTTTAGTCTAGGTTCTTTTGTAGTAATGACAGGTTCAACTGTATCTCCTATTGATATAGTCTTCAATAACTTTGTTTTTGCCATTCTAAGTATTTGGATTTTGGAAATATAGTACACAAAAATGTTCATGTTTTGAACTTTTTTTCCTTAATATTGGCAATTATTATATACCAATAAACAATGCTGATAGAATTCTCTTCCTATTGTGCAGGTAAACAATAACAATGAGCTAGAATTTTTACTATTTCTATGCGAAACCTATTGAAATTATTTCAAGATGTAGCTGACGAATTCCATAGATAATTAGATAGATACTTGAAAAGGTTGAAGTGGGCCATAAATAAAAAAATTGATTGGTGATATATATTATTTGACTCCAATAAGAAAAATAAAGAAAAAAAAATTTCTTAAAAGATTTAATCTTTTTGAAATGGAATGTCATTTTCACTCCCCACTTTCTACTCAATAACCTCAAGTACTCAACTATTTTTTTCAGTCCCGTAATCTGTAAAAGACAAATGGAAATATATAAAGACAGTCATATGCATATTTCTCTTCTTTTTTTTTTTCTTTTAATGAAAGGAACCTCATTTTGAGCTTAATCAAATGGTTAAATTTCAAAAAGATTAATTTAGCAATTCACTTCAACGGGATATCAAAAAACTCTAATGTGTGTTGTTCAAAGTGGGTCGAACTCGAGACTTGCTCTTGAATAGCTATCCACCTTTACCACTTGTTTCAACTCAGTAGTGGGTTATATGCCTGCTGATGTAAATTACTGCTACAGATGGAGCACATCTTTATTCATGATTCATCCCCTAAAGTCTATGTATTTGCTCTATATGTTGGTCTCCTTCAAGGGAAGAAGATATCCTCATTTGTACACATCATATGAGTACTATTGCCTACAGTTTTCAGGACATGGAGATAGGTAATTAGATGAAGCCTTAATTTGTTTCATGACTAGTCCTTTTTCTCATTTGGTGTTAAAAAAAAAAAATCCATGAATTCTATCGTGGCTGGCTGAGGTAGCAATCAGTCCAATATGGCGGAAAGTATAAGATGAATTATGGGTAGAAAATGAAATGAGCAAAGAATCGATGAAGCTTGTTTTCTTTTGTCGGATAAGGGTGGTCATAAGAGAACTGAAAGAGGGTTAGTTGCCAGAGGAGGTGTCTGAACAAACTGTCTCTGATGATTAATAAGTTTGTTTGCACAAGTAACAAAATGTTTTTCATTATGAAATAGGATGGATATTTAATTCAATAGTATTAAAGTAATTTAAAAATTATGAACTATAATTATTCATATGAAAATTTAATTTAATTTTATTGTTAAATCATATTTGTTAAAAAACAATATAATACTTCCTTCATTCCATTTTAATCGACATTTTAGAGTTTTTGTTTTATTTTATTATATTTAATGTTTTAGAGAATTTATGTATATTTATGTGTTTTCTTCCTTTTTTATTTTTTTCCTTGTTTTCATTAAAGATTTGTTTGAAAACTCTATCTTTTTTTTCAGAGCAAATATAGTGAGATAAGATATTGAGTTTTAATAAAATATAAATAAGAGCATTTTAGTGATTTTATTCTACTAATTAAATAAATTTAATAACTTTTTAATTCTTCTATATGCCCTCAAAACATCAAATAAAATGGAACGGAGGGAGTACCCATCAGACATTTGTAACACACAAATTCAAAATTGCTGATTTACTAGTAGGATAATATTAATCTTGCTAATAAAACAGAGTTGATAAATGATTTGATGTTTATATAAAAGTCGAAATTGAGGAGAAGGTGAGGGTGGTGGGGAGGATATGCAGCAAACGAGGGATGTAGAGCACATGAGGTTGGGCCAGTGGAGGGGCTCATGATTCATGGGCTGAATGGTGGTGGGGGAAGGCTTAGCTTAAGAAACAGATGAATAAACATCAACCAGCTAAGTTCATTAGCTGGTGATACCAATTGCCAGCAGCCAATGTACTTGATTGGAATCTTCGTCCTTTTTTTTATTTTTACACAATTTGGGTTTCTCTTTATATGGGTTGACACATTAAACAAAATTAAATATTTCTGTAATTAATTTTAGAAACAATATCTTTATAGCATCATAATATATATAAATTTTTTTAATAATAATTCAGATAAATGGAAAATGAGTGAATTTTCTTAGTAGCTGTCTGCTAGGTTTATTTTTGTTACTACTCTGTGTGAAGAGCTAAAGAGCAGCTCAGCGCTTATTAGCTGGCAATCCCTGCAAGGATTTTAATATTATTGACTTCAAGCCACACCCCACACCCATAATGGCCATATCCTCCTGTAACTCCTCCCCTTGCTTTCCAAATGGAAGCAATAGCTCTGATTTTTCCTTTTTTCATTATTTTATTATATGCTTTTAATTTCCAGTGTCAACTCAAGCTTTTGGATTTTTTGATTTTAGCTTCTTCTGTATATAGAATTTGTTCATATGATAATAATAATAATAATAACCACCAAATTCAACTTTACTCAACTTCTCTTCTGTTATTATCATCCTAATTATTGATTAAATATAGAAATCAATTCACTTCCATTTAGTTGTATACTATGTATATTTGATTATTCATCAATTGCATGGATCCTGATGTGAGATAAATGCGCTTCTTATTTTTCAGTTGTTTTGCCAAATTGGTAGACGATCATCATAGAATAAATAATATAGCATTGAAAATTTAAAGTATTGATTAATAAACTTAAAAATTAAAAAAATTCGAGTTCGAGTCTCTTTGCTTTGCGTTAGAATTATAAAACACATAAATACTTAATATACAAAACACATTGAAATACAGATGAGATGGTCCAATTATGAAGCATAAAGAAAGGAAATCTAACAGAATCGTAACAATGTAGCCATGAATAATGAATACTTCACTACGTGAGGATCAGTAAGTAGCAACAATTAGAGCATATGACACTATAGGCTCAAAGTTTGATGAGAGTGATAGAGCCACTAGCCCAAAAAGACAGAAATTGGTGACCATATTGGAGTATCATCTTCTGTGGACCAGGCTTACCTATCAACCCACCCTACTTACCTTCAAAGAAGGTAATATGTACAAGATTTTCAACAAAAACCAGGTTTCAGAGTGATGGGGAAGGTTTTTTTCCCCCTCTTTTTGATTGACAAGCGCAAGTAAAGTTTTATATAATATAATTTGGACTTTAGTTCCTTATTCATTATTTCAATCTTTGGCCTACCCTTAAGAAAAAATTAACCTCTAAATATATATGCTTTAGAAAAAAATTTTTAATATCAATTGATGTACGTATGTAAAATGACATTAAAATATATCAATTATATGTATATAATTCCAATTTAATATACAAATTATTAACTCACTGTCATGAAAGAGATAAGGGAAAATTACTATTCTTAGTTCATAGTAAGTCAAGATGCTTTCAATTCAATGAAAATTCATCAATTTTGTGGAGGAGGCTTGGATGAAAATGAAGTTAATCAGAACTCCTAAAATTTGGAGTGTAAATGTGAATGATACACATTCTGGTACGTAGGTCTAGGAAGATTTTTTTTTTTTTTTTAATTACCAGGGTTAGGTACGTATGTAGAAATTCGAAAGTAGGTTGGATTATTAAGTGGAGATACACATGCTGGAAAATAACTTGCACCAAAGTTTATAATTTACATTGATTACCAATTTCAACTTGTGAATAATTGTAGGTCACGATTCATATTGAATGAAAATACACTGAAAATAAGGCCAAATTTATCTAATCCTAGATACCTTATTAATTCTTAATTGTATCCTAGTTTAGTTTTTGAAATTATAAACTTTGATTGTTAAGTAATTTCAGGGAATCATTACTGAGAAAAACTTTTAACAAATTAAAATCTATTACTGATATTTTAAATGTTTAGTCAGATGGATTAAATTTTTGTAGCTTTATCTTTTCGCATTTATATGATAGGATAATCTACAAAACTCACTAATGGGTTATTTATTACATCTCAAATTGATTCTTGAATGTGTAAAGTTACAGAATATGATTTGACATCATGGAGCAATTCAATTTCAAAGAGGAAATCCATAAGATATGCTTTTGGAAAGGGCATTCATTCCACTCAAAAGTTAAAGCTTCCCGTTTAAGACTGCAAGAATATGGACAAACGATGACCCTCTACTATCATTAACTTTCACATTAACTATGTTTAACTATATTATTCAAATCTAAGTCAAAACTTCTTTTGATCTTAACAATATAGATTGAAAGGTTATAATATTAATTTTAAGTATTGTTTTTGCAGATATTAAAATAGAATTTCATTGGAAGTTGAATAAGAGTGATTACAAGCAAAAAATTCAAAGTATGAAAATCTGCCTTCAAAATTAACGACCGCGAATTTTGAAAAATATTGATTGAGATTCAAAAGTCGCGATCACAAATTTCGATAGCAACTGTGAATTGGTGAAATAATATCTCCATGTTATACAGACGATTTCACGGTGATCATTGCGTCCAAAGAAAAAAAACAAAGACTGCAAATTTGAGTAGTGACTGCAAATTTTGAGATCCGTTAGAAATATTCAACTGTTAATTTTTAAAAAGACCAATGATTTATTGTCATGTGGATTAACCGTTAGACACAGTTCGAAAATACCGACCGCGAATTTCTTCAGACAAGCATTTAATGCCAGATATACCTAGCATAACTTTGAGATTTAGACATAATTTTTTATAATGTCTCTTTAGTGGTTATTACCTATAAATACACTATCAAATGGACTTGAATACAAGAGGATAACCATTGATTGTGCAAAAAATCTTGCAAAGTTAATTCTCAACTTCAACTCTTTATTTTTTTGTACATAGTTTGGTGTGAGTTTTAAACACTTTGGATTTGGGTTTGAGAGTGAATCCTTGTATAAAAAACTCTTATTTAGGTTTGAGAGTTAGTCTAGTTGTGAAACTCTTGTATAGGTTAAATGTGAGTCTTTGGAAAAACAATTGTGAGATTGTGTGTGAGTCTTGAAACACGAGTTGTAAGGTTTGGTGTGAGCCTAAACACTAAGTTGAGTGTGAGTTTGTAAAACACTTAAAATACTAGTGATTGAGTGAAACACCCAATTGGTGAATTGAGAAGTCGATGTAGGGTTGGTTAATAATCAGACTATTATAAAACTCTTGTGTTCATTTTTCTCCTGCTCTTTCTCTAATTTTTCATTTTTGTGAGATTCCTCCAAAATCAAATGTTCAAATTTGACACCAATTCTTGGTGCAATAGGGCCAACAAACTATAAATCAACCCCAATAAATCTTGTCCAATTTTGGTGGAGGGACCTATAATTTAACTTTACTAGTCTCATTTGTACAAATTTAGGAAGCATATTCCTCCATTTATACAAATAGCAACATTCTACCCTTGGCTAACCTATTAGCTAGCCCCCAAATTTGTTGCATTTTTTATACTACTTATACTTAATTGGTTATAAAAAGAGGTGTTAGTTACTCCATGAATATGTAGGAACGAAGAGCAGGTATTGAAGTATGCAAATGAAGCTCATAGCCTTGTTTTTTGTTCTGGTTGTGATGGTGAGTTCGAATGATATTGCAGAAATATATGTGCAGGAGCAGAGACATCAAGTTGTGAATGGACAAGCAATTCTTGGAGGCAAAAAAAGTGGAGTTGATTATACAGAAAAAAGAAGCATTGCCAACCACCATAGCATACCTAGACAACAGTACAACCACTGGGGTAGCAGCTCGGAAGGGGATGACAATGGTGACAAAGATGATGATGGAAGTGGACAGCCATAGCAATGCTTGGTACAAATAAATTATGTCAATATCTTATGATATATGTTAGTGTGTATGTTCGTAATTGCATATTATGGTTTGGTCTATACTATGTTCCTAGTTTTGGGATATATATGTAACCTCGGATTCCCACTTCATGCATGATCGTATGAGCAATTAGATGGCCCAAGAACGCAGAAATTAGCTACAACAGATGCAATTTATTCAGGTCAGGCCGCCATCATTGATGGTTGGTGCTAATAGCACTAAAAAGCTTAACAAAATAGGGGTAAAACTATTACGCTGAATACTGATAATTCGGTATTAATACCGAATTATAACTATTATTAATGATGTTGTAATCCAATATCTACAAAAATGTAATCCAGAATTAGATTCTTGCAACCAACAATATTTGATCCATATTGAATTGTAACTTGTATTAATTTTTTCATAATTCGAAATCTACAAAATGTAACTTATAATTCGATTCTTGTAACCAATGTTATTTGATTCATATTAAATTGTAAATAATATTAATTATTTCATAACCCAAATTCTATAAAATGTAATTCAAAATTATATTCTTGTAACAAATACTATTTGATTAATTTGAAATATAACTAAATGTAATTTAATGCATATAAAAATGTAACTATTGATATTTGAAATATAACTTAACACATTATTTTTGTATTAAATCATTCTTATAATTTTGTAGTCAAAATTTTAGTATGTTGCATGTCATTTAATATTGTAACCCAACATATATAAGATGTAATTCATCACTAAATTTTTGTAATAAATACTATTTGATTAATTTGAAATATTGTTAAATGTAACTTTATGCATATAAGATATAACCATTGATATTTTGAAATCTATGGTAAAATTATAGTGTTGAATAGTAATAATTCAGTATTCATACTGAATTGTAACTATTAGTTGTCGTAATTTAGGATTTATAAAATACAACTCACAATTAGATTTTTGTAACAAATACTATTTAATTGATTTGAAATATCACTAAATATAACTTAGTGCATGTAAAATATAACCACTGACATTTGAAATATAACTTAACACATTATTTTTTACATTAAATTATTCTTTCAGTTTTCGTAATTAAAATCATAATATATTGTAAATCATTTAATATCATAACCCCAAATTTATAGAATATAATTCACAATTAGATTTTTGTAATAAATACTATTTAATTAATTTAAAATATCACTAAATGTAACTTGATGCACATAAAACGTAACCATTAACATTTAAAATATAATTTAACACATTATTTTGTATTAAATTATTTTAACAATTTTCATAATTAAAATCTTAATAGATTATACATCAATTAATATGCACAAAATATAGTTTATGATATATAAAATGTAATTTTAATGTTTAACAAGTAACTATCACTTCTTATAACTCTTATTTTACAAATATATATTGTAGTTGATGATATAACTATTTTATTAATAAAATTATATTTAACTAATTTTGAATACGAAGTAATTGTTATTTTTCCATTAAATAATTAAATAATTTTATTAATTGAAATAAAATTTTAAATACTTTATATTTATTTAGTTAATTATCTTAAAATAAATTGTAAGATCAGAAACTTAGAATATAATTGTTTTTAATAATAATGGTTTTTTTTAAAAAAATGATGAGAAAACTTCAAGAAAATGAGTTCTTGATGAACATTAGTTTTCAAGTTGTAACTAGTTAGTAATATGTTTAGTTTAGATGACACTTATTAGTATATTAATTTAGTATGAGTGTAATATATTCTGTACACTAGAAAAAGCCCAAAAATAGAATTTAAGAATTCTTAAAGAAAATTATGATTCGTTCTTTGTTTTCTGTACAAAAGATACAAAATATATACACCAAGAAACCAAAGTTTCCATTGAGAAAAAAAAAAAAAACATATATAGAAAGAATCTCTTAAAATTGTGCAATAGCTAATCTGCTAAAATTGTGCAATGGTTTGTTTTATTTGTGGAATGACAAAATCTTGATTGAGATATTTCTTTTTGAAATTGCCAAAAGTTCAGCTGATGAGTTTCCTTATTGGCTTGATCTTTTTTGCTTTCACCCTTCCTCAAGCTAGATGCAATGAGTGAATGTACCCCAAGTTTGTCATGAAAGTTCCTGAATGGAACCTTAGGCAATGCCTTCGTAAATATATCAGTTATATATCATGTAGAAGGAACGAATCTTGTAATAAGTGACATAGTAGCAACTTTTCTTGAACAAAGTGGTAATCCATTTCCATATGCTTCGAGTGACATGAAAAATTGGATTGACTGAATTTAACAGCAATCAAGGTCATAGAGCAATATTCAGCTTCTAAGTTTGATTTGAAAATTGTTGGTTGTTTCTTTGATGCCCATGAAATTCAATTTGATAAAAAAAAAAAAAATTACAAAATCCAGTTGTGCTACGTCTTGTATCTTGACATCCTCCCCAACTGCATCATAAAAAGCATAAAGGTTATGAGAATTTTGAGTTAAGTATTTTATATCTTAGTGTAAAGTTCTTTTTAGGTAGCGAAGTATTTTTTTTTTAAGTGCTTTAATGTCTCTTTCAGTTGGAGTCTGAAGATGTTGATAAATTTTGTTGACAACTTGGATAATATTTGGCCTTATATATGTGAGGTATTGAAGTGCTCCAACTAATGTTGTATACTCCTTGGCCTCTATTGCCTTGTCATCTTCTGTTGTTAGCTGATGCCTAAAGGGCATTGGAGTGTTAAAATGAGAACTTTCTCGTAAGTTCGCTGAAGAAGGTCTTTTGTGTACTTTGTTGTGAGATAGAGATGCCCTCTTCAAAGTGTCATACTTCAATTCCAAGAAAGTAGGGAAGTTTCCCTAGTTCTTTAATTACAAACTGTATGTTCAACATTCTAATGAGTTCTTCAATGAATTGTTGGTTATTTCCTGTAAGCACTACATCATCAACATAAACTAACATTAGTGTAACGATTTCATTTTTATGAAGTATAAAAAGAGAGGAATCAACCTTACTACAAATAAACTCGATATGAAATACGAATTATGAAAGTATCAAAACACTCTTGTGGCACTTGTTTTAGCCCATATAGTGAACATTTCAACTTGCACATGTGAGATGATAGTTTATCATTTACGAACCCAGATGGTTGTTCCATGTAGACAATTTCCTTAAGATATCCACGAAGAAAAGCATTTTTCACATCTAGTTGTCTCATGGTCCATTTGGAAGATACAATAATTGTAAGAATAAGGTGAATAGTGGTTAGCTTGATAACTGGACTATATGTCTCGTCGTAATCTAGCCCTTTGACCTAGTAATATCCTTTTGCAACTAGCCAAACCTTAAGTATGTCCACTGTACCATTTTCTTGGAGTTTGGTTATTTAGATCCAATCACATTGGTATTAGTTGGTCGAGGTACCAAGTCCTATGTCTGGTTATCATGAAGGCCTTTAATCTCTTCTTTCATAGTTGCACGCCAACTTGGAATTTTGAGAGCAATTTTGTATATCTTTGGTTCTTGAACAACAATACGAGATGAGAGAGCTCTATGAATCTTTTGCAATAAAAGCTTTCGAGTATCTGATGCCAATTCTGGATCAAGAGTTGGATTTAACTCAAGCTTCCTCTGAGTGATTAGTTGATGTCCTTGAGTGGAACATTTGTGTGATTTGACTCTCCTACAATAAGATGGTTATTCAAATCAATCAATAAATCATTAAAAGCATGAAAATCTGAGGATACGGTTGGTTGTTGAATGCTTGTTACAATGTAACTTGTAGTCTTGGGTGTTGAATTTTGACATGATCTAGATTCCATTGCAAGTCGGACTTCCCTTAATTATTTTAGTTTAATCTTCATTGCTTTATCATTATTGCTTGCTCCTTCCCCAATGCTAACAAAAGGATGTTTTTTTTAGGTATTTGTATTATCATTTTGCTCATTTTGAGGAACACCATTGTTTTGTAGTCTTCCATCTTGGTTGTTGATGTCATTTGATTCACTTTTCAGTTCTCTTTCAATAAAAATGCCTTCAATTTCATCATCATGATCGACATTTTTGGATCCAGTTGGTGTTACTAGTTTCTACTGTAAGGAGCCATTTGCCTTTTGTATCCATGCTTCAGTTTTTAGAAATGAGACTACTTACGAATTTGTCTCACAAAACTTTTCTTGTCAGGGGCAAATGGAAAAATATTTTCGTAAAAATTTACGTACCTTGAGATATAAACCCCGTTACTTAAAGGATCAAGACCCCGGTATCCCTTTGTGTATAGGAATATCCCATCTTTGAAATAATCTGAAAAAAAGAGACTCCATCTTTAAGATGGCAAAAGACATTCGATTTATTAAATGGACAGTTGTAAGAAAAACGCCGATCGAATATTTTAATGAAAAATTTGCTTGCAAAAATTGGATTTGTTTTCACAATATATCAATATTTTCTTTTAGCAACCCCCCCGGAGTACAAAGACAAGAAAATTGATGGTAAATTTTGCAGCGACTTAATCTCCCCTATCGCTTCAGAAAATCTTAATTTTCCTTTCAAAAGAATTTTTCACTGGTTTTTGAAATTTAAAGCATTCTAGAAAATCAGATTTCTTAGGAAAAAGACAAGTACAGCGAGTATGGTCATCTACAAAACAACGTAACATTTAAAACCTTGGTAAGAAATAAGGGGGTAGGTCCCCTTAAATCACAATCTATAAAGCAAAAACTCATGGAGCAACATCAAGTTATATATCTGATTTCCAACATTATTAATTAGTTAATATTTGAAAAGAAAAAAATTAACTTGGCGACATGATTAAACATCCACAAACCCAGTCCCAGGTACATGAGCCAGTTTACATATCCTGTAAACCTTGACCGCTAGCAAAAAGGCATAAAGCCGAGCCCACCTAAAATTTAAATGGGTAACAATTTGAAACAACTCAACATGTAAGCAAAAAGCTACACCCAGTTAGCCATAACCCCGGCTATTACAATTGGAAATATGGGGCAAGTCACTGCAACATTCACCACATTCTGTGACTGGTATCTTTTGATTTTTGAACATCATGTGTACGTGCATTGGAAAAGAAAATAAATACAAATGAGAACTTAACTTTTTCTTTACAACTAAATTTGCTTCTATGATTTAATTCTGACTGAGAAATGGATCTTCAAGTCAATTCTTCCTACGTATGTATCTCCCACCAGGAGTAAACCTAGGATATGGATGAATAGAGGCTAGTTCTCGAATTCGGC
>CATIWR010682761.1:0-12567 GCA_949677035.1 Omphalea diandra | reverse complement strand
AATTAGAAAACTCATGGGTCCAGTTCACAATAAGATTGCAATAACATAAAACCAAAAAAACAGTGCTGATACTGGAAGTAGTACAAATGCTAGATTTCATGTGGTCATAATTCTGAATAATATATTTTCATGATAAAACATTTTTATTGTTGTTCCAAGATTCTTCTTGTAAAAGCACAAGTGAAAATGACTTATTTGTTGCACCTCAAGATTCCAAGTTTTATTTTAATGATTACAAACAAGTCTAAAAGCTAATATTTGTCCAAATTGTTTGTGTTAAAATTTGTAGCTATATCAACTTTTTGGATTATAATGGTTGGAGAAGAAATCATGATTGGAAACTCAAAGTATTAGAGAGTGAAGGTCAAAGCAAACCCAGCATAACAAACCAACAGAGGTTGTCTTCGTCCAACAGGCATTGTGGACCTGACAACAAGCATTGGAAATATCACAGCAGGCGTTAGAGAAGCACTTCAACTCAAGTAAAGCTTTCTATCTCAACAGGTGTTAAAAAACTCTCTCTAAATTAAGCCAAAGTCTCTGAACCCCCCAACGAGGCACACTCAATATCTCAACACACATTGAGCACATCCAACAGGGATTGAAAGTTTACCAATGGGCGTTGGTTAGATGCTCTAATTTGAGCTTTGAGCACTGGACCCCTCAACAAGGGACACTCATATTTCAACGGGTATTTCAACGGGCATTGCTAACCATCCAACAGTAGTTGAAGGTCTTGTGTAGTCCTTGAAAAACAAAGCACCAAGTTCATACTTTCTGAGAATCAACAACAAACATTGATGTTCCTCCAATGAGCATTAAAGTTCAAACGTAACGATATTTTTTTTTCTGAAAGTCAAAAGAGTAGCATTAAGTCAAGTTCTCTGTAACAGCTAGTGTCGACAGGCATTTCGTTAGAGCCAACGACCGTTGAAGGTTTATTTTGATTGTCAACCACCTGTTTATGTGAAATCAATGATGGTCGATGCCTGAGCAACGGGCGTATGGTTGTCTTAATAAGCGTTGATAGCTTGCAACTGTAATGTGAAGTGAGCTCTTATATTTCTAATGGCTAATTCTTTGTTCATGGTATGGAATGACCCACTCTCAACAATTGATTGTCAACCACCCGCTTGTGTGAAATCAATGATGGTTGATGTCTTAGCAACGATCATGGTGTTGTCTTAACGATCATTGATAGCTTACAACTATAATGTGAAGTGACCTTTTTTTTTCTAACAACTAGTTCTTTGTTCATAGTATAAAAGGACTCGCTCTTAATATAAATATATGGAGAACTGTTTCATTAAACAAGTATTCTATTGTAAAAGTTTTTCTCAATAAAAAAGTGAACAAATAGTGATTTACCAATCAAAAGAAGTTGATTATTCAAAGCTTGCAAAAATTCTCTTCAAAATAGAGTTTGAAGGATAAGTTTTCTAGAAATTCTCTTCACATTCTCAAGCTCACCAAGCATAATTTGTGAGAAGTACTTTTATTGTCTTTATTGCTTGAAGAAACCTTAGGTTAAAAAATTTTTGTATGTAGTTTGAAAAAACCTTAAACTTCACATTCTCAAGTTCTTCCTCTTTTTCAAATTTTTGTATTTAGTTTGAAGAAACCTTGGGTTAAAAAATCTTAAAAACTAGATCTTGTGTAAAGTTTAAGGTAGTACTTGGAAACTACTTTGGATTAAGGTTACTAGTCTTTGTGATTTACTTATAAGAGGTTGATAGAGCTTGATATTTGTGATCTACTTGTAAGAGATTGATAAACCCTAAAAATCTATCACTTATAAAGGCTTAGTAAGTGCCTAGAAACTTACTTGTGTAAAGGTTGTTGATAGCACCTTGAGCTATTAAGATAGTGAAAGCTCTAGTGGAAATACTAGAGGAGAGGACGTACGCTGATTGTGTCGAACCTCTATAAATCTCGTATCCTGATTCTTCGTCTTTTCCGCACTTAATTTTAATAGTTAATACTTATCATTGCCCTATTCAACCCCCCCTTTTAGGGTGTCAAGGGACAACAATTTGTATCAGCATTGGCCTCTTCATCGAAGCTTAAGTGTTAAAAGCAAAGATCATGGCAAGTCATGAAAAATCACAATCCACCCACAAGCCTTCATTCTTCAAAGGAGATGATTATGGTTACTGGAAGCATCGTATGGAGATCTTCCTTGACAATGAAACCATTGACCTATGGGAAATTGTTGAGGAAGGAAGAGAAGTTCCAACAAAACTAGTGGGAAATGTTCCAATACCTAAGCTAAAAAGTTAGAGGACCGCTGAAGAAAATAAAGCAAACCTTAAGAATAGAAGAGCAATGCATGTTCTTTCCTGTGCAATCCACAAGTCTCAATATGCTAAGTTGCAAATGTGTACATCAGCCAAAGAAATATGGGAAACATTACAAACTCTGTATGAGGGAACCAGTGAAGTAAAGAAGAAAAAGATACAAATGCACACATACATGTATGAAACATTTGTATACCAACCTAGTGAAACTATTATTGAGATATACAACATATTCATCTTGTACAGATTCATAGACATTGTTAGCACTCTTAAAACTTTAGGAAAGTCATATTCAAATGAGGACATTGTATCTAAAATTCTGAGAACACTTTCCAAAGATAAGTGGGAAGCTAAGAAGACAACTATAAAGAAAGCTAGCAAGCCTGAAGCCCTGTCACTTGATGAGCTGATGAGAAAGTTATTGGCTCATGAGATACTCTTAAGAAGCTTACTGAAAGCATAGGAACGAAAAAGAAAGACTTGGTGCTAAAAGCCAAAGAGGTACGTTATGAATCTCCATCCACCTCTTATTTACTAACATCTTCCTCTCCTAGTGATGATAAAGATAGTAGTGAAGATGATCATTTTGCCTTCATCACCAATCAAGTAAAGAAATTCCTCTCAAACAAAAGGAGTAGAAAGACAAGGAACTACAAAAAGAAAGACATTAAGAGTCAACTCACCTATTATGGATGCGATGAGGAAGGGCATATAAAATTAGACCGTCTTAAGATCAAGAAAAGCAAGCTCCCTTCTAGAAAGTACACCTCCAAGAAAGGAAAGGAAGTGTACAAAGCTACTTAGGATAACATTAATGATTCCAAACCTAATGAAGATGAAACAAAAAAAGAGTTAGCTAACCTCTGTCTCATGGCAATTGAGGAGCAGCCAAATGAATCTTCAAGTTAACACTCAACCAACAGTGATACTGATAGTGATAGTGATGATGACAAAGAGGTAAATCTTTTCTACTCATACTCTAGAGATAAGTTATACTCTATTATCACTAAACTCACTATGAGCATTAAGACTCTCAAGTCTGATACATTTGCACTTTAAAATGAGAACAAATCATTGAAAGAAAGTGCTAAGAGTCAAGAAACTCTCATTAAAGAGGTTGAGTCTCTCACAACTGAGAACTTTAAGTTAAAGGAAAATCTCAGCAAGTTCACTAAAAGAAAAGAGAAGTCAAACTCCATCCTTGAGGTTCAAAAAAGTTCATCCATCAAATATGGATTAGGGTATAATGCCACTACTTCAATGGCTCCGTTCTCTTCCCAAATGATATTTGTTAAGGCAAAAGAGGATAATGCTTCTAACCGTATTATGAAGCAAAAAGTTTCCGAAAAGGGAAATGCCACTAATAAGGGCTCAGGAGGAAAGTCTCAGCACAATCACATACAATTGAGAAACGTTTCCCATAAATCAAATTATGCTTACATGTATCACTCTTACAAGCCTAAGAGGCAATGTGTATAAAGACACAAAAATTGACATAACCATGGGTATAGACACATACAACACAAGAGAGTTCCTCACAAGAGAAACACTCCTAGACACATTACTCAAAGAAGCTACAAGTCTAAGAGACATTATATGCATGTACCACCTAGAAGTAGGATTCCAGCTCATTTTAATAGCGATTGGTTCTATTGTGGTATATATAGTCACATTCTCTATCATTACCAATCTAGAAGGCATGATGAGTAGTTGGCAAGAGCTGACCCCCTAAAACCCAAAAACGTTTGGGTATCTAAGACATAATCTTCCTTATTTTACAAATGTGCTTAAAATCTCAAGTTAGAGAGCAAAAGTGATATCTTAACAATGGATGTTTAAAGCACAAAACAGGAGAAAGGAAATTCTTCACACAGAGAAGATTGAAAGTCTTGAAAATGTGTCTTTTGGAGACAAGGGCAAAGCGAAAATCATTGGCATAGGCAAAATTGGTAAGCATGATAGCTCTCTTATCTTTGATAAAGTTCTGCTTGTTGATAGACTCAAGCACAACTTGCTAAGTGTAAGTCAGTTGTGCGACAAATGCCTTAAAGTTATGTTTAAACCACAAGCATGCATCCAGAATAAGTGACATTAAAATTTTATTTAATGGTAGAAGAGTTCATAATATCTATGTGACTGATTTAAATTCTCTAGCTAACCATACTGCAAAATATTTAGTCTCTGTAGTAGATAAAGGTTAAACCTGGCATAAAAGGCTAGGTCATGCATGCATAGAACTCCTTAATAAGCTAAATAAAAGAAATTTAGTTGATCTACTTGAAATCAAGTTCGCAAAGAAAGGAGTGTCTAAAGCATGTCAAAGAAGTAAAAAAATTAAATCCTCATTCAAGGCCAAGAACAATGTAAGTTCTTCTAAACCATTGCAATTGCTTCACATGGATCTATTTAGCCCACTATAGTATCTAGCTTAGGAGGCATGCATTTGGCATCTGTAATAGTAGATGATTACTCTAAGGATTCTTGAGTATCTTAGGAGGCATGCACTTGAGTATTGTTCCTCCCTCATAAGGATTCTTGTTTTGATACTTTTAAGACATTTGCCGAGAGAATTCAAAACCAAAAGGATTTGAAAATCTCTTCCTTTAGAAATGACCATAGAGGTGAGTTTGAGAATGTTAAGTTTCATAACTTTTGTGATGAGTATGATATCTCACGCAAAATCTTAACTCTTAGAACTTCTCAAGAAAATGATGCGGTAGAAAGAAAGAATAAAATTCTTTAAGAAATGACAAGAACCATGTTGAATTAGTACAATAATCCTAAGTACTTTTGGCTGAAACAGTAAACACTTCTTGCTACGTTGTAAATATAGTCTTAGTGAAACCTTTGTTAAAGAAAACTCCTTAAGTTATGAAAAAATGGAAAACCCAAGTTGCATATTTCAGAGTTTTTCATTGCAAGTGTTTTATTCTAAACACTAAACACAACCTTGGTAAGTTTGACTCCAAATCCGATGAAGGAATTTTCCTTGGATACTCTACTACTTGTAAAGGGTATAAAGTCTTCAACAAGAGAACACTTAATGTAGAACAATCTATGCATGTTATATTTGATGAATCTAACCCCACTTCTGCAAGAAAAGAAGAAAATGATGATCTTATAGGTCCATAAGTGAGCTAAACATTGGAGAAAAAGAAGAGAATGTGGATAAGCCACAAGACATGAGGAATGAAAGAAATGAAGATCCGCCTCTTCCTACTCCTAGTGAAGAGCAAACTTGGTTGGAAATGGACTGAATTTTGAAGATAGATCACCCAAGAGATCTTATCATTAGTGATCCATCAAGTCAGGAAACAACTAAATCATCTTTTAGAAATGCATGAACTAATCTTGCTTTTGTATCCCTTATTGAGCCTAAGAGCATAGATGAGGCCGTTAGAGATGAGCATTAGGTTCTTGTTATGCAAAAAGAACTCAATCAAGAGAACACTTGTTGTAGAGGAGTATATACATGTTGTATTTGATGAATCTGACCCCACTTCTTCAAGAAAAGAAGAAGATGTTGATGATCTTACAGATCCTATGAGTGAGCTAAACATTAGATAAAAACGAAAGAATGTAAATAAGCCACAAGACATGAGGAATGAAGGAAATGAAGATCCACCTCTTCCTACTCCTAGTGAAGAGCAAACTCAACTGAAAATGGACAGGATTTTCAAGATAGATCACCCAATAGATCTTATCATTGGTGATCAATCAAGTCGGGAAACAACTTAATCATCTTTTATAAATGCATGTACTAATCTTGCTTGTCTAAGATCATAAATGAGGTCATTAGAGATGAACATTGGGTTTTTGCTACGCAAGAAAAACTATGAATTTGAAAGAAACAAAGTGTGGACCTTAGTTCCTTGACCTCCAATGACTATTTTGTTATTGGAACCAAATGGGTTTATAGAGATAAACATGATGAACATGGAGATATTATTAGGAACAAGGCTCAGTTAGTAGCCAACCCTTATACTAAGAAGAAGGGATTGACTTTAATGAGATTTTTGCACTCGTAGCTAGACTTGAAGACATTAGAATTCTACTTGCATTTGCATCTGACATAATTTCAAATTATATCAAATAGATGTTAAAAGTGTTTTTCTGGATGGGTACATTGATGAGGAAGTGTATATTGAACAACCTCTAAGTTTTGAAAGTCATTGTTTTCCTAATCATGTGTTCAAGCTAACCAAAGCCTTATATGTCTTGAAGCAAGCTCCAAGAGTTTGATGTGGGAGATTGACCAACTTTCTTATAGAAAAATGTTTCTCCAAATATTTGGTAGACATCTCTAAGAAAAAAGAAAAAGGGACATTATTAGTGCAAATATATGTAAATGATATCATATTTGGTACTACTAATATTTGCTTATGTGAAAATTTTTCTAAAGTAATGAAGAGTGAATTTGAAATGACATGATAGGAGAACTCAAATTCTTCCTTGGATTACAAATCACACAAGGAAAAGAAAGAATCTTCATCAACTAAGCTAAATACAAATGAACTAATCAAAAGATTTGGCATGGACAACAACAAACCTTGCAAAACTCCTGAGCACTAACATCAAACTAAGCATAGATGAACATGATAAGATGTAGACCAAAAGCTATATAAAAGTATGATTGCTAGTCTACTTTATCTCACAGCGTCGAGATTTAATATTATGCTCAATGTTTGTTTACGTGCTAGATATCAATCTAATCTTAAAGAGTCTCACTTGCATGCTGTGAAACACATACTCAAATATCTTGTTGGAACCTCTAAAGTAGGACTTTTGTATCTTAAGAGTTTTTCATTTGAGTTAAATGCATTTTTTATGTTGATTTTGTTAGGTGTACCTTGGATAGAAAGAGCACTTCAGGCGCATGTCAATTACTTAGTCAATATTTAATGCCTTGGAGTAGCAAAAAGCAAAACTTAATTGTTTTATCAACTGCAGAATATGCATATGTAGCACTTGTCTATGTTGTGCCCAAAACCTATGGATGAAACTTCTTGATTACAATGTTGTAAAACAAATTGCTATTAAGTGTAATAACATTAGTGCTATAAACTCTCTAGAATTCTCATTCAACATTCTAGAAACAAACATATAAACATTAGTCATCATTTTCTTAAGGATCATGCTGGAGATACTGTGTTAAAATTTATTAATACTAATCATCAATTAGCAAATATTTTCACTAAACCTCTTGTGACGAAAGGATGCAATTCATGCTAATAATGGAGATATTGTGTTAAAATTCATTGATAATAACCATCAATTAGCAAATATTTTCACTAAACCTCTTGTGATGAAAGGATGCAATTCATCAAAATAGAGAACTTGATATGATTGATAGAAATACCTTGGAATAGCTTCAAACAGGTTTATCTCCTTCTCAGCTAATTTATAATCTTTGTTGCATGTGATAATGTTTGATCATTATTGAAGTCTTTAGATTCAATAACTAAAGATTTTAATTATGTATGTTGTTGATTAAACTGTCCAAATATTAGTTGAATTCATGATCGTTTCATTAAATTTAATTAATATCATTCATCAGCTAAGCTTTCAAAAGGGTTGACTTTGAAATATCCTTTTTAAACTAAGTTTTGATTGAGAAACATGGCCAACGACCGTTGCAAAGCTCACAACGACCATTGTGCTACATGTGAGATTTTCATTTTGCATTTGTTTGTCACAATGACCATTGTGCATTTTACAACGACCGTTGTGTCACATGTAAATTTCTCAATTTGCTTTTGTTGGTCTCCACGATCGTTGCGTATCCCCAACAACCGTCATCACCATTGCTATGGCCATTACGAATCAGCCACCATCATTGGCTAAAGAACACTTGCAAGAGCAAGCTAACGGTCATATCCAACAGTCATTGCCTAACCCGCAACAGCCATTAAACATTCCCAATGGTCATTTTTAAAAAGGAAAACCCGTTAAACTTTTATTTAAACCTCTTAAACCCTAAGGTCGTTTTACTTTTTGCTATCACTCTACTTTATCTTCATCTCTCAAATTCTACGACAATTTTCTGCATTTTGCTTGCATCAATCCCTCAAATCACTCATGGCCCCTAAAACTGACTCCATCAAGAGATACAAGCAATCGGCTATAAAGAACCCTCAACCCTCTTACACCAACTCTAGCTCTAAAACTGAGGAAAATCTAGCATAAATGTTGGCTCAACGGAAGAATAAAATAGCAAAGACATCAAACATAGATTCATAGCAGAAAGAGAACCAAGGTAACTCATGATACAAAAGGGAAGGGAAAGGCAACTGAAACAGAGCATACACCCAAACCTAGCACTAAACCAACAACTGATCTTCTAATCGCACAATTTCACCTCAACGATGAAGAAGAAAAACAATTGGCTCAAAAACTGATAAAGAGACAGCTTGGTAATGGAAAGTTTCTGGAATGGAATGATCATCGAAGGTATAGCTTAGCAAAACATGTTGAAGAGTTATTGATACGCTAATGACTGTGGAATTCCTCACCACTTTGGAAGTGTTAGGGAACGACTGTGATGTCTATGCTAAGACTAGCATAATCAAGTTAAGGTTTTTGGGAAGACGTACAAGATCAAACTAAATGATTTGGATAGAAGCCTTGATGCTACCTCCTCCAATTTGATAGAACCTCCTCCTACCCCCAAACTGGATGTCAACCAGTTTTGGAAGTCTATAACTGATGGACAAAGCAACTACAACAACAGAACTTCAAAGATTAAGAATTAAGCTTTAAGGATTGCCCATAGGTTCATCACCTAGAACATCAATGGAAGGGGCCAATCAAATGGCAACTGCACCATAATGGACTTATTCTACCTTTAATGTATAAAGAACAAACAAAAGGTGAACACACCTTGGTTGTTACTGTAGAGAATGGATGGCCAAATTGATAATCCCAACGCCTTTGTGATGGCTCACTACATCACAAAGATTACAAAGTTTGCGAAAGTCATTCCCAAAACTAAGGCAAAGCTTGAAGACACTGACCACGTGCTGGAGAAGCTGCCTGATAATCAGCTAATTAGGAAGAAAATGCTACTAAGTATGGGTATACTACACAAACTTGACAGTGGGCTAATCAATAAGGTGCTTAAGGATGGAGAAGTTCCTCAAAAAGAAAAGGTCGATGAAGAAATTGAAGAAGCTATCAGGGTAGACATTGCAGCAGTAGGAGAAATTGGAACCAGTACACCCGCTCCATCTCTTTCCCCATTTGAATTAAAGATGTTTGAGCAGTTGGAAGCCCTTACTAATGTTGTTAAAAGGGTTGAATCCTCTACCACTGCTCCCCATCAAAAGGTACATCAACTCCAGGGTGAGATGAAGGATATTAACCAAACCTTGGACTGGATTGTTGAAGGCTTAAACTTACACCCTAGCAGCCCAAGTATCCATGAGCAACCAGAGACACCAAAAGATCCCTCCAAGCAGCAAGATTCTCCACAAGAGGCTAAGGAACCTGCATGGGAAGCAAAGCCTAAGAACTAAGAGCAGCCCAAAGAGCCCTAACCATCCTTAGAACCTAAAGATCCAACCCATTCCTCTCCCTTCAAAACACCTCCTCATGAATCATCTGCATCGTTATTTTTTTTATTATTTTTCATTTTCTTCTATTTTCTTTTCAAAAATTAGTTGATGATTGGACAAAATATCTTTTATAATATTGTATATTCCCTTGCAATGAATATATTGTTTATATATGCTATTCTCTTACAATTTCTTTTCTTATTGTCTGCTTCTTTTTTATAATGACAAATGGGGGAGAAACAAGAAATAAAATGGGAGAGCTATGGTTCATATAATTTGTGCATACCTTAAGGGGAAACAATATGTCAAATCATGCCAAGGATGATGTAGTAACATTCTATTTGATCAAAAATTAAAAGATAACATGATAACTCAATGTATGACCTTAATAGATTAAGAGAGAGTTAATTAATATATATATTCTTATTCTTTTGTTAGACTGCTTGTCATCATAAAAAAAAAAAAAAAAAAAAAAAAAAAAAGAGAAGAATGTTGAACCTCAATATTCTGAGTCTTGTTTTGATAATTACAAACAAGTCTAAAAGTTAATATTTTTCCAAATTATTTGTTTTAAAACTTGCAAGTATATCAACTTTTTGGACTATGATGATTGAAGAAATCATGGTTGGAAACTTAAAGTATTAGAGCGTGAAGGTCAAAGCAAACTCAGCCTGACAAACCAACGAGTGTTGTCTTTATCCAACTAGCATTGTAGACCTGGCAACGGGCATTGACAATATCACAACAGATGTTGGAGAAGCACTTCAACTTAAGTAAAACTTTATAGGCCCTTCAACGGGTGTTGTTCATATTCCAAACAGGCATTTGACAATTGCTCTAACATGACTATGCACATTGAATTTCGCAACAGGCGTAGATCTTGCCCTCACAACAGGCGTTACACTTTTGCTGCACGTGTTGGACAAAGTGTCTTAGTTTGAGCAAAACTATCTAGAACCCAAAACGAGCATCGATCCATCTTAACAGGAGTTGAAAAAGCTCTCTAAATTAAGACAAAGTCTCTAGACCCCCTCAACGAGGCACGCTCAATATCTTAACTGACATTGAGCACATTCAACAAGCATTGAAAATTCACCAACTAGCGTTAGTTAAATGCTCTAGTTTGAGTTTTGAACACTAGACCCCTCAACGAGTGACACTCATATCCCAATAGGCGTTAAAGGTGCTGCCAACAGGTATTGCAAACCTTCCAACAGTCGTTAAAGATCTTGTGTAGACCTTGAAAAATAGAATATCAAGTTCATATTTTTTGAAAATCAACAATAGGCATTGATCTTTCACTAACGAGTATTAAAGTTCAAAAGCAACGACCATTGTTTGTATCCAATGGTCATTGAAGAAAAAGTGATTTAAGTGTTTGTGAAAGTCAAAGGAGGAACCTTAGGCCAAGTTCTCTATAACAACTAGTACCAACGGGCGTTTTGTTAGAACCAACGATTGTTGAACATTTATTTTGATTGTCAACAACCTATTTGTGTGAAATCAATGATGGCTAATGTCTTAGCAACAGCGTGGGATTGCCTCAACGAGCATTAATAGCTTACAACTGTAATATTAAGTGACTTATTCTTTTTTTAACAACTAGTTCTTTGTTCACAGTATAAAACGACCCGCTCTCAACAAAAATATATAACCGTTGAAGGTTTATTTTGATTGTCAACTTTGTGTGAAATCAATTATGATTGATGTCTTAGCAACGGGCATGGTGTTGTCTCAACAAGTGTTGATAGTTTACAACTGTAATGTGAATTGACTTCTTTTTCTAATGGCTAGTTCTTTATTCATGGTATAAAAGAACTCACTCTCAATAGAAATATATAGAGAACTATTCAATTAAGCGAGTATTTTATTGTGAAAATGTTTCTCAATCAAAAAGTGAACAAAGAGTGATCTATCAATTAAAAGAAGTTGATTATTCAAAACTTGCAAAAGTTTTCTTCAAAACAGAATTTGAAGGATAAGCTTTCTATAAATTCTCTTCACATTCTCAACCTCATCAAGAATACTTTGTGAGAAGCACTTTTAGTGTCTTTATTGATTGAGTGAAAAAGTTCTTCCTCCTCAAGTTGTTGTATTTAGTTTGAGGAAACCTTAGGTTGGGAAATCTTAAAAACTAGATCTTGTGTAAGATTTAAGGTAGTACCTGGAAACTATTTTGGATTACAATTAGTAGTCTTTGTGATCTACTTGTAAGAGGTTAATGGAACCTAAAAATCTAACACTTGTAAAGGCTTGGTAAGTGCCCAAAAACTTACTTGTATAAAGGTTGTTGATAGCACTTTGAGCTATCAAAATAGTGAAAGCTCTAGTGGAAATACTAAAGGAGAGGACATAAGCCGATTGTGTCAAACCTCTATAAATCTTGTCTTGACTTTTCATCTTTTTCGCACTTAATTTTAATTGTTAATACTTGTCATTGCCCTATTCAACCCCCTTATAGAGCACTAAGGGACAACATTATCAAGTCCAATTATGATGCAGTGGATGACCATTAATTTGGAAATTAAATTGACCAACAACATGTGTCATATAGGATATGATTATTAGACAACTTTCTTTGGATTCACTAAGAGAAAAAGGTAGTATATAACAATATCTTGGAACCATAGAAGCTCTCAAAACTGAATAACCCTAGAAACTGATTGCACCTCTTGTTATGCACTTTTATATTGATGCAAATATTAATCCTGCTAACC
>CATIWR010682749.1:0-27705 GCA_949677035.1 Omphalea diandra | reverse complement strand
TTGATTTTCAGCATGTCCTAACATGACTTTGGAGTTCATCAACTTCTTCAATTCTTATTGAGAGATTGATTCAATTCTGCAAAAACAACACTTATTTGAAATATTAGTGATGATCAATCTACTTTGTCAAGATCAAAAGAGGTTCTAAACCTAGGATTGATTATCCTAGTCCAACAAACACCTTAAAAATTATTTTGGAAAAAAAATGTAAAAGGAAAAGAAAATATAACCTTGTAAACAAAATTACCTACTAGTTAAGTTAGGTTGTACAACCTAGATGAGGGGTTATATAACCTATAATCAAGGTTGTATGGCCCTTATTTTTTAGGTTTTCAAAATAGGAAAGAAAAGAAGAAGAAGAAGAAGAAGAAGAAGAAAAGGGGAGTAAGGGGGGTTTTCAGGTGCCTTTATGTATTTTTATGCCCTTAAAAGCTCACAAGTTCAATATTTTCCTTCAAAATGCTTAAGGAATGCATAAAGTTGAAGAGTATAGGTATAGTTCTACCTTGGAAAGAGTTAGAGTGACTTAGAGTTTAGAGTTTTTATGTTTGTGAGATGTTTTAGAATTAATTTTAATAGAGTAACCTTAGGGTTCCAAGCCTTTCCTCCCTCTTCAAATAGGGGAAGGGGTATTTATAGATAATGGATGGATGAAAAAGACTAGAAATAATCCTAGTTGCACCATGGACATGTCTAACATAGAGAGGGAGATGAATCTCCTAAAATTAGGGTTTACATGTGGTCTATACAGCCAAACATTGGTTGTTCATCCATATGTCAGGGTTATACATCTTAAGGGTTTAATAGGGGGGGGGGGGGGGGGGGAACTAGTTTTAGATGGTTCTCAAAGCTAAGGTTTTAAGGTGGGTTGTACAACCCTGGGCATTGTTGTGCAACCTTGATTTATGGGTTGTACAACCCTGAGCATTGCTGTATAACCTTGATTTATGGGTTGTATAGCCCTGCTTAATTGGTTGTACAACCTATCAACCTTTAGTGATTGGTCTTAAGTTTTTTCAAGGTATCTTAGGGCCTTTCATCTCTTTCTTTGGCAGTTTCCTTCAAATTTTAGGGAACAAATTATGTGATTTTCATCATTAGGCTTCACATCCAGAGGTCCAAAATTTGATTTTTATAGTTTACCCTTTACTTTTGTGGGGCTTGAAAAATAACATTTGATAAATGATTATTTAAACAAGTCTTAACAAAGCAAAATAGAGAATATAAACATTGGCAAAGATACTCAAGGATACAAGTCTTTAGCAGCTCATTAAGTAGGTACTAAAGTAGTTTTGGTATCTCTTCAATAACTCTTAAATAGGTTGCGAAGTAATTATGGCAGCTTTTCTAGCAGTTGTCAGGTATTTTGACAACTCTTTAGTAGCTTTCAAGTAAGTGCTGAAGTGGTTCTCCTTAGTAGCCCTCTAGTAAGTAGTAAGCTTCCCAGTAGTTCTCTGGCAAATACTAAGGTAGAATTTCACCTTCTAGTAGCCAACTAGCAAGTACTAAAGTTGATCTTGTTAGTAGCTTTTTAGTAGATACTAAGCTTCTTGGCAGCCCTCTAACAAGTACTAAGATTGAATTTCACATTCTTGGTAACCCTCTAGTGAGTACTAGAGTTGATCTTTTTAGTTGCCCTCTAACAAGTGCTAGAATTAATCTCCATAGCAGCTCTCTAGTAAGTACTAAGTTTATTGGCAGTCCTCTAGCAAGTACCAAGGTTAGATATCTTCTTCTAGTAATCCTCTAGCATCTATTTTGGTATATTTTCATTTTTCCCTCTAACATTGCTTTCATCATTGTTCTATGGGTGCTTTAATCTTTCTAACTAAATATTCTAGCTCAGGGATGCTTCTGGGTGGTCCTTGTGTCATTTTGACCCTTTTGGCATTTGTATACTTAATCCATATCCTTGCAGCCCTCTTGACCATCCTAGGGGTCTATCTTTCTCAAGGTAATGGGTTTGAACCCAAATGCTATAGTAAGTTCTTCCTTAGGTTTTTTCAGTTTTAGGAGAAAGCAGTTTATTTTTGAAGTATTGGTGTTGCCTCAGAGGGGATGAGTTTGCCATTAAAGGGTATTTTGGTGGTCTGACTTGTATCCTATAGGTGTTCTAAAAGCAATGAGGGTATTTTGGTACTTTAGCCTCTCTAGGACTCTTAGAAGCTAGGGCTATCTTAGTAAATTTAGTGCTTTAAGGGCTATTTGAGAAGCTAAGGGTATTTTAGCAAATTTAGTAGTTTGGGCTCTTTAGGAAGCTAGGGAT
Organism: Omphalea diandra; assembly: GCA_949677035.1. Classification (NCBI taxonomy): domain Eukaryota; kingdom Viridiplantae; phylum Streptophyta; class Magnoliopsida; order Malpighiales; family Euphorbiaceae; genus Omphalea; species Omphalea diandra. The sequence continues at coordinate 25,439 of CATIWR010682749.1, read as the reverse complement.
ATTTTGGTAATTTTAATACTTTATTAGGCTTGAGAGAAGGCTAAGGGCATTTTAGTAATTTTGATGGTTTGGTTTCTTTGGGAAGCTAAGGTAGTTTGGTAATTTTGATACTGTGGGCTCTTTAGGAAGTTAGGGTTATTTTGATAATTTTGATGGTTTAGACTCAAAGGGGTGAAATTGGGCTTGGTGGGCCAAAAAGGGAATATGGTAGGGTTAAAAGACAAAGTGCGCTTACAAGGGTTGTCTCAACTCGGATTGGGTCAAGGATGTTGTATAGCTTAGCTTAGGGTTGTACAGATCACAAGTCTACATAGACTAGCCATTGTTGTATAACCCTGGTCCATTATATAAACCTCTCCAAAATTGACCTTCCTGATTTGTACTATTCATGTTCTCTCTTTTCCCTTTCTCCCTCAAAACTTCAAACTTAGTTCTTAGGCTCCCTTAGCTTTTCGAGCGATTACCATGGTCGAGTATCATGATAACGAGATGTTTGATATGTAGGTGGAGTTTCTTCATAAGGACATCACGATGCTAGATGCCCTAAAGTAGCTGTAATCCTAGTGGGGATTCACGCCGGTGAGCCCACTCAACGACATAACCACGAAGATGATTATGCCTAGCTTCCCTCCATCTGGCAACACATTGACAGTTTATAACATGTACCGTCACCTTGTAGGAGTGGCTTGGGATCGATAGGCATTCTTTTCCTTTTTCCCTTGTTTCTTAATTTATTTTATTTTCTACCTATCTTACCACTATAGATTTTAGATGCTGCCCTGGAATCTTCTTTTGCCTGCAAACATTAGGTTAGTCTATAAAATATTTATGAATAATTTCTAGGACATTTACCCCTTATTTTCGATGAAATTTATTTTCTATTTATTGTTATAGTTTGTTGCTTCGATTTGTGTTCATATCAAACTTTATTCTATGTTCTGCACAAAGAACAATTAAAATTAATTAATAGAAAAACATGTGAAAATTAGTATCTATACATAGGATAATTAATAATTTATTCATCCAATATGCTGACTTGCTGGTCTTTCAATACCTTATTTACAAGTACTGATTGAATTTTTTTTTTTAGAAACTATCATCATAATTTCCTTAAAGCTTGTAATTAATCCCTAAAAACTAGGACTTATCATTTCTTTGCCTTTGTATATAGACTTTTCTAATTTTCCATTTTCTGACCACAATAACTATGTAGAAAATATACATACTTGTTGGTATTTTCCACTTTTCACTCCCCTATTCATTTTTTTTCCTTGTTCATAGAGAGAATTATCACCTTTTAGAACGGAGGTAGGGTTATAGGTCCTACTAGAGAGTGGGGTCGGACACTACACTGTTGGGTCCAGGCCTGTATGGAAGGCACAAGGGTCTGGACCTTTCTGTGAATGCTATCGGATGAGATACCAAAGGTCAACCCGACAATGGAACACACACTACTGGAGCAGTGAATGGACACGATCCACACCTTCCATCTGTCCCTAGTTGGTGATATGATGATTATGCCTAGCGACTTCACATTTATAACCACACAACAATTCACAGGTTTTCCTTTGCCCACTAATTTTGGGTTCCATAAGACAGTGTTTCAAAGGAACTATTTGTTAAGGGTCTTAGGTTGTTTTCCTGATTCAAGGGGAAAAGGACTGTTGCAAGATCCAGTATATGGACTAGCACACCTTAAGTTATTGATGACAACTCTAGTGAGGTGGTAAACTAGTACACATGTTATTTTCTACTATATGCTCTATCAGGGGTTTTGTTTCTGAGTGCTTTTAACGTGGCTAACTTTTGTTTAATGCTAACACTAGAGTACCTACATGTTGAACCATTTTGATTGAGAATTAGTAGGCATAACATACTTTAATGGTACCTTGATCGGTGCTCCTGGGGCACAAGATACATGTGTGGGGCATGAAGGGTCCTTATTGTAAGTATTTTTCTATTTTCTGCATTTGAGCTCTATTTGATTGCTTTGAGACTTATGCTATCTTTTTTTGACAGGTGTGAGGTATTAAGCTAAGCTTGTTAGAGGGGCTGGGCCTTGAGGATGAGGAATATGTCGGCTATCCTCATTTCTTACGGTAGAGCATCGTATATTACATAGAGTCTTCCATAGTTACCAGGCACGCTGGCCTGAACACGACCACTTTAGACCAAGTACTTTTCCATGCATATAAAAAATTTATGTGAGTTATGGTCATTAATCATTTATTATTTAGTTATATACTCATAGTGGTTTTCCATCTTTATTGTAGTTACGTCATGACTAGATAAGTCCTATGGAGATATGGCCTCTAGAGGTGGTGGAGGCAGAAGCCATCTTTTATGGTCGTCATTTGATGAGTAGTACCTCAAAGAGTGCAACTTCTGTTAGGATGTAGAGATTTGTCCCTTGCTAGTGGAGTTTGGCACGACTTTTAATTATTGCATCACAACTACAAATCATATCGCATTGCCTCAATTAGATTACCCGTGTGTGGAAGATGGTATAGCTATTCAACATATAACATAAGGAGGTAGCCAAGTACACTTTGGGAGAGGAGAAGCTCCTCATGACCCCTTTCATCTTTCTTTTCCCTTCTAGAAGCCATGCTCAAGTGGCCAAGGCTCATATTGTTGTAGCTATTCTGATGGACAAGTATTTATTATAGAAAGAGGATGGAGAGATAGATCTACGGATCTTACCACTTTTGAAGGGGGTTGAGTTAGGAGGACCCCATTGTCGACTATCTTAGGTGAGACCATCGTAGGACTTGACATAGTTGCTCTAGGTATTAGCAATTCTTTCATAGGGAGCCCACTGTTGCTTTAGGTAGAAGTCCATCTTGCAGTAACTTTCCTTGTGTTTTTATTTATTATTATATTTTCCTTTTTTATTTACCCTTATTTTTTCTTGGACTGCACTTACGGGTTTTTAATCTAGTAAGTAGCTCACTTTAGCTTAGGTAGCCCTTTTCGGTTTTCAACCCAATGAGCACTTTTTTATTCTTTTTTCTTTTCCTCTATTTTCTTTTTTTTTCCTCTCCTTTTTCAGATATAGTTATAAGAGAGATTGGGACTATTGGTTACTCCCATCATAGATGTGAGGCTATACTATCTGTAACATCATTGAAACCATCATTTATGGAGACCAACTATTGCTAGAGCTGAATTGGCCGAGTGGATGTCTCACCTATGAGGACATATGGTGGACTTTATCGCATGTTACTTTAAGGACTTATGGGGATTTCATCATCCTTCCTTCCTTGGCTTCAGGCATGTTTTATCACCTAGCTGGCATGTGTCGCCAGTTCAATGCTCCTTAGTTTGAGTTGCAATTCCTTCCTTCATTTATGGAACATCTCTTGTCCTAACACTTCCTAGATAGGTTTGAGACTACAAAAAACTAATTGTCACATCTATGACTTCTTCACTGGCCTAGATACATGTCGTGATGATGATGTAGACTACATGGCATGGTTGCATGACATTTAGATCTATAGGCATTGTATTAGCAGATAGCAGACAATGATCTTTTCCAAAAAAAAAAAAAAGATTGTTTTATATTTACTTTTAGTTCAAAAGCATGTATGGCTCATTCACTTTAATTATGCAAATATATTTCCATTTAGTAATATGCTTGGCACAAATGATTTACATTTTGCATACTTAGACATTAATTAAATACACGACTTCCACTTTAACATTGGCACGTTAGATCATCCTATTGTTTAGCCCAACGCCTTTGCTTTACTAGTCTTTTACTCATCCATCCATGTATTTTTTGTCACTACTCAGCTATTCTTGTTAATGGTCCCCTAGTGTGCCACTTTTACTCCTTTTATTTTATGCATTTTGGTGCTATAACTTTTGCCTAAGCCACTTTTTTAGGTTTTTGACTTAGCGAGCTTTTTTTCTTCTTTTTTTTCTTCCTCCCTATTTTTTCATTTCATAGGGTTAGAATAAGAATTAGGTGAAATGAAAAATATGAAAGTTGTAGACTTATATCTTATCTAAATTCTTGCAAAGCATATTTGCTTTATATCTTATGTGCTAAGAGATATGGCTCCTTGATTGGGGTTGATCCTGAACTTGCTCATGCCTGCAAAATCCAAGATTGATCATTTCATTTAAGGACATTAGAAACTGAATTAGGGCATGTATGAAACATGAAAAATGTTCATTTATATGTTAACCAATTGTATACAAATCATTTTTTTAATTGGACTTCTATGTTTTGAGATATGACTAAGTTTAAAGGACTATTAAGTGTATAATTACACCTAACAAAAGGCAAATTTATAAAATTGACCATAAATTATGTCGTGCATATTTTGGACTTAATTTTGGATATGTTGTACCTATCAACGTCTAGTTTAATTGGGAAAAAGTAATCAGGTCATTTGGATTTTTGAGGCAAAAGTAATTATATAAAAAACTTACCAAAGTCATAATATTATACTAGAGCATATATGCATAACAAGATGAAAATCTTACTTTATCATCATGGATTGATTTGGTGTATTGAAATAGGTCCTCAAGGCATTAAAGATAATATTGGGAATAAGTTAGGACCATCCATGGCTTAATAGATTGAAGTGGAGGCAAGTAAATAGCTAACGGTACTAAACATGTGATTGGTTAAATGCCATGAATATATACTTAATGAAATGAAATGTTGTTTAATGAGATGACATTGATGAAGGACTATTATACGTTTGAATTAATTATTTTCATGAGATATTGATGAATTATGACTTGGAAATGAAAGTATGTTGGGATATGATTTTCCAAGGTTTATGGATGTTGTTATTAGTTGTTATATTGCTAGAATTTTATTGGATTTATAGGTGATTTGTTGAAAGACTAATGCTAGATGTTGCTGAGCAAGCAATAAAATCTTATAACTTGTGTGGCAATAATACATGATAGTCAGTGTAGCAACAAAATTCAACAACCTATATGACAATGATATTATAGCCTATGTGTCAACCAATTATGATAGCCTGTATAGTAAACAAATATGATAGGCTATGTGACAACAAAATTTGATAGCCTTTGTGGCAATGATATTTATAGCCTCTGTGGCAACAATATATAACAACCTATGTGGCAGTAACATTTGATAGCTTGTGTAGCATTAAAGACTAAAAACTCTTTATTTTATGCATGGATATGATGATGAGTTATTTTTATTTAAATGTTTATTATGTTATTTGTGATTGAAGTATTAGTATGTGTTTACTTATTGAGTATGCAAACTCACTCCTTTGTATTAAATTTTCTTTCAGGAAGAGTATACTAAAGATTGTATCTAGTTTGCATTTTAAAGTTGCTATTTAGCATTCTGATAGAGGTTAGGCCAATATGCAGTCTATTAGTATTTTGGTTTGTTTAACCATGTATATTTCATTGTAAATAGTTGCCATGTTGTGATACAAGATACATTGTGTTCAAAATAATTGAAGAAAAGTATTTTAATGACAATAGATGGCATGAGAGAATTTTAATGATTTTGTGTCACTTTAGTATTCCATGCCTTATGAATGAGTTAATGCACCACATTTAGGAATGATTAGTAAATGGGGCGTCACATTTTAGTGGTATCAGAGCCAGGTTAAATGATTCTATAGACATGTGTAATGTGAATATGTTGTATATAATATTTGCATTGTATTAATACTTACATGCATTGGCATATATGAGTATGGATGCACTTGGTGGAGTTCATGCAAGCCCAAAAGTTAGAGATGAGTTTGTTGAGTCTATTCATGCATAAGAGTATGTTGACCATGTTGTAGAGAATTTTGAGATGTCAGGAAATAATCCAACTATAGGTGTAAACTTAAATATCATACAGTTTGCTAATATGATGCAGAGATTTGCATAAGACTTGTTATAGATAAGAATTATGGTATATTAAGGAAGTAAAGGGTAATGGATTTTAAGGGAACTATAGATCCTGCTAAGGCTAAGGTGTTGCTTTGAAGAACTAAAGGAATATTGAATAGGCTTGAATGCACCTCAGAGTAAAAAATAAAGTATGTAATATCTTTGTTTCAAAAGAATGCCTTAGATTGGTGGGAGACTATTCCATGTAGCACTGCTAAATCGATGACTTTAACATGGGATGATTTTTTATGGGAGTTTTTAAATAAATACATGACAACAATACACTTAGATAAGAAGAAGACAGAGTTTTACCAATTAAAGCTAAATGATATGACAGTGGCGGATTATGAGGTATAATTTGTTAGACTCATATGATATGCTCCAGAGTATGTAGCTATAGAGGAATTGAAGTGACAAAAATTTGAGAGGGCACTAAGCTTAGAAATTCGAGATCAATTAGCAGTTTATCCAACCAATTATACTACATTATTAGCAGTAGTTATTCGATCTGATGAGGTGATCCCAAAGAAGAAGGCAATTAAGGCAAAAAAGAAAATAAGTTATGCAGGGTTGAGTGGAAAACTAAACTGAGCAATAAAAAGAGGTGATTTCACATAATTTAGGGGATTACAATTTTAAGGAGTTATTAGTAATCAAATAGGCAAAGGGTAAAGTCAGCTTAGTGGATTAGTATCAATGGCATTAGGTATAGGTGGCTATGGTAGTTTTGAAGGCTTATAGGGTAGAAAGGGACCATTTGGCATAATGAGTAAAGGTGAAGCCCCAATTTGTACTAATTATGAAAAAACTCATTTTGGAGAGTGTTGGGGACCTAAAAGGCTTAGTTGTTATACTTATAGAAAGCCAAGCCATATGAGTCGAGATTATCCAATGGCAGGTTTGACCAGGAGGTAGTCTTCAGTAGTTGGGTAGAGAAGTGTCGGGGAGAATGTTCATGGCACAAGTAGAGGTAAAAGGAGAGGTATAGGAGGATATGGTGGAAGAACTTCAGTTTTTAGTAGTGGACAGACAACCCATACTTAACCATAGTCTACAGTTTATGTTATCACTTGTCGAGAGGCTCTAATGGCTCCTAAAGTTATTTTTGGTACAATTTCTATTTGTGATTTAGATGTTTATGTTTTGATAGGTCTAGGGTCTACACATTCATTTATGTCTTTAGAATTTACATCACATGCGCATGTTATAGTTGAATCATGAGGATATGATTTAGGTGTTTTGATGTTTGCTAGAGGTAGTGAGATTATATACAAAGTATATAGAACTTGTCTAGTGCTAGTGTGTGGTTTTGTATTGTCTATAAATTTGATATTGATGAACTTTAAGGAATTTGATGTTATTCTGGGTATAGACTGTTTAGCAAAACATCATATGGTTTCAGATTGTCATACTAAAGAATTTATTATTAGATCTTTAGGACAACTAAGATTTATATTTGCTAGGGAGTACAAAACTATTCCAACTTGTTTAATCTCAGTTATTCAAGCTTTATAACTAATCAAAAAAGGTTGTAACACATTTCTAGAAGGTGTGGTGGACACTAGTATTCTTAGTTTGTGTTTGGTAGATATTCCTATAGTGAGAGAGCTTTTAGAAGTATTTCTTGATGACTTATCGGGTTGCCACTGCATAAAGAAGTTAATTTTAATATTGAGACCTTACCGAGAGTGGCACTTATTTTTATTACACCATATCAAATTGCATCAATGGAATTGCAAGAATTAAAGAAACAATGAGAAGAGTTGTTGCAAAAAGGTTTCATTCGACCTAGAACATCTCCTTGGGGGGCACCAATGTTATTTATGAAGAAAATAGATAGGAGAATGCGATTATGTATTGATTATAGGCAATTAAATTAATTAACAGTAAAAAAATATATCCCTTACCAAGAATTGATGATTTGCTTGATCAACTTTGAGGTGCAATAGTATTTTCAAAAATTGATTTGAGATTTGGGTATTACAATTGAGGGTTGCTAAGCTAGACATTCTAAAAACTACTTTTTGTACTAGGTATGGTCACTATGAGTTCGTTGTTATGCCTTTTAGGCTAACTAATACATCGACAACATTTATGTCATTAATGAATTGTACTTTCCAGCAATATCTTAATCAATTTGTGATTGTGTTTATTGATGACATTCTCATATACTCATAAAATCATGAGGAGCATGTGCAACATCTGAGACTCAAATTGCATATCTTAAAGGAAAAAAAATTATATGCCAAATTGAGCAAATGTGAATTTTGGATGGAACAAGTGGCCTTTTTAGGGCATATTGTGTCCAAACATGGTGTTCAACCTAATCCATCTAAGGAGAAAGCCATTTTGGAGTAGGATCCACCAAAAAATGTATCAGAGGTGCATAGTTTTTTTAGCTTGGCATGTTATTATAGAAAATTTGTGGAAGGATTCTCCATTATTTATGGGCCACTGACATAATTATTAAGGAAGAATGTGGCATCTATATAGGATGATCAATGTCAACAAAGCTTTGAAGAACTAAAGAAGAGATTAATTATGGCACCAATTTTGACATTGCCATCAATGTTAGATTTGTGGTGTACACTAATGCATCAAGACAGGGGTTCGGTTGTGTATCGATGTAGCATGGAAAGGTGACAACTTATGCTTCTTGACAGTTAAGGCCTCATGAGTTGAATTATCCTACATATGACTTGGAGTGTATTAATGCAGTATGGAAAGGTGACGACTTATGCTTCTATATAGTTAAGGCCTCATGAGTTGAATTATAGTACACATGACTTGGAGTTGGCAGCTATTGTCCACGCCTTGAAATTTGGAGGCATTACTTGTATGGAGAGACATTTTAGATTTTAACAAATCATAAAAGCTTGAAGTATATTCTAACACATAGAAAATTGAACCTAAGGCATAAATGATGGATAGAATTGTTAAAGGACTCTGATTGCACTATTGATTATCAAATGGGTAAGGCTAATGTTATTGTTAATGCTTTAAGCTGAAAAACCTTAGATGTTGTTGTTGGTATGGTTGGTTATAATGTGACATCTTTAGTTAATCTTCATGTTTTAAATGTAAAATTTGAGATTAAGAATATGATATATTTAATTACTACACTTTGGTTAAAGCCTGTTATAGATGATAAAATTAGAGAAGTTTATAGGAAGGATCCATATTTGTAGAAAATGCTATTGAAGTTATAGGAAAGTAAAAGACTGATTTTTTTTTATTAGAGCTGATGGGATGATAGTGATGGGTAGTCAAGTCTGTGTACAAATGTTGATGGTTTGAGATCAATGATCATATAGGAGCACACAATGCACCATATGCTTTGCACCTTAGAAGTATATAAATGTGTAAAAACTTGCAATCACATTTTTGGTGGTCAACAATGAAGAAAGATATAGCTAAGTTTGTTTCAAGATGTTTAACATGCTAACATATCAAGGTATTACATCAAACACTAGTAGGTAAGTTACATCCTTTATCTATTATTGTATGAAAATGGGAGAAACTTACAATGGATTTTCTTATCGATTTGCCTCAAACATAGAAAAGGCATAATGTTTTTTGGGTTATTATAGATAGACTCACAAAATCTGCACACTTCTTGCCTATACGACAAACAAATTCACTCCTTAGACTGTGTGTTTTGTTGAACTGTGTGATTACATGGCATTCCTATTTCTATTGTGTTAGATAGAGATCCTTGATTCATTTCTCATTTGTGGAACAACTTATAAATAACCTTGGATACTCACTTGAATTTTAGCATTGCATTTAACCCACATATTGATGGTCAATCAGAGAGAACTATTTATACATTAGAGGATATGATGCGAGGTTATGTGTTAAAATTCAAAGGTAATTGGGATGATCATTTTCCATTAATGGAATTTGCATATAATAATAGCTATCACTCCAGTATTTGTATGACACCATATGAAGCTTTATATGGTAGGAGATGTAAAAGTTCAATTTGTTGGGATGTTAAAGGGATGAGACTATTATTTCGTCTTGAGATGCTACCAAATATAGTGGTTGAAATCCAAGTAGTCAGAAGATGTTTGCAAGCTACTTAAGAAAGGCAAAAATAGTATGTTGATAGACATATAGGAGAAATGGAATATCAAGTTGGAGATAAAGTATTCTTGAAGGTTTCAAATGTAAAGGCATTATTAGGTTTGTTAAATAAGAAAAGTTGAGCACAAGGTACTTTGGGCCATATGAGATCAAAGAGAGACTTTGGCCTTTAGCAAATTGATTGGCATTATCAATAAAATTATCTTAGATACATGATATGTTCCATGTTTCTATACTCCGAAGGTATTAGTCTAGTCCTAGACATATGTTGTCAGAGATAGACGTTAAATTGTTTGATGATATGACTTATCACAAAGAACCTATTGAAATTCTTGATCAACAATTAAAACAGTTAAAGAATTGAGTGATATCCATGGTTAAAGTGAGATGGAGCCATTACTAACCTAAGAAGGCCACTTGGGAAGTAAAGGAACATATGAGATGATAATATTCCAATATATTCTAAAGTTCTAGTAAGTAAAATTTTGAGGACGAAATTTCCATAAAGGTGGGAGAATTATAACATCCTCAACCCAATTCATATGTATTTTAATTATGTTATATTTGAATATATACATTATATGGCATAAACATGACAATAACAATTACATTATTGCATTAGAGGCATTTGAATATGAATATGATGTTTGCATATTGGCATGGCAAATTATCATATGTTGTGTGTGTTATAGTATTTTAAATAATGAAGTTTTAGAACTTATTAAAAGCATAAGGAGCATATGGGGATGAGTATATGGATAGAGGTGATAAAGGAGTAAAGAAGATGGACTAAAAGAGGAAAATTAGCTTCTAATCAATAGGAATAAGCCATCGTGATTTTGTCTTATTAAGATAGGTATAAAAATTGAATTTTTCTTCCTTTAGAAGCATATTAGAGAGGAAAAAACATGAGGAGGTGCAATAGAAGAAGAGAGATAAGAAAGAAAGAAAGAAAGGAGGAGAAGAAAAAAAGAAGAAGAAGTGAAGGAGTAAAAACTGAGTTAACTAGGAATAATCTTGAGGTTTTCTAGCTTTAGTAAAAGGTATATGATTTCATATTTGTTCTTCCATGAAATTTCTCCTCCATGGAATGTTAATCATATGGAGAAGTTATTGATAGTGAATATGAGATGAATTCTATTAATTTTATTTTCAGGGCAGAAAATTTTACGCATGATTTCATAAGGTTAGAAGATGAATTAGGCAAAGTGCAAAGCATGAAAGTTGTAGGGCTATGTATCATCTAAATTCCTATAAAACATTTTTGCTAAATAAGTTGTGTGTGAAGCAATATGGCCCTTGATTGTAACTGGTTGTTGTTGTAACCTTAGTTACATTTTCAAATAATTTTGTGGGCTAGAATTGGAATTAGTGAAGTGTAAAATATGAAAGTTGTAGCACTATATCTTATCTAAATTCATATAAAGCCCATTTGTTTAATATTTTGTGTGCTAAGAGATATGTGATTAGGGCTGATCCTAAACCTGTTCAGCCTTCAGGCTTCTTCGGTTCACTTTTTACCATTTTATCCTTATTATTAATTAGTTTGGTTAATGCCCCTAGCGCAATCCAATTAATCATGTCAAAGCATTATTATATCCAATCTCAAACGAGGATGAGGATGAGGATTATTCCATATTTAAAGGGGAAGATCATGTATATCAATAACCATAATCTTGATCATCAAGATCATGCATAGTCAAACCTAGCACATGTGCAAATAACCTCTTGCACACTAAAAACACACGAGTTTGTAATGTAATAGGAGTAAAGCAACACAACAAACAAAATGGAAAATACTCAAACAAAAGGTCCCACCATATCTCTAAGTTAGGGAACCTAAGCATGTTTCTAAGTCTATAATCCCACATCAATAACAAGATAATATGGCAAATCATATGTGAAGCATAAATAAAGAAAAAGCATGATCAACATGGGGACATAATGCATGGAACTCGTAAAATGCATATAGAGGATAAATGAGAGGCCTTAGGCATGGATTAAAGTTACTAACTTAGATTCATAGGATCATTATGTCCTCATCCATTAACACTCCCAAAGAGTCATAGCATCCTGGAGATACCCATAGCTATTAGTAGAGTTAGGATACTAGTTAAGGAACAAATAACAAACCACAAGGGCATGTGTTTTATTAAATTATAAGAATAACAAAAAATAAAGGTCATAGAGTGATAGACTTTTTCTCTTAACCATGTTTAAAACAACCATATGAAAAGGAAGAGAGGATGGTCAAGCTAATGAGCTAGCCATCCTTTTTTAGTGGTAAAGATAAAACCCACAATAATAGTAAAAGGAACATAAACATGAATTAAAATTATAGGTTCCTTAGGAATGGAAGATTCCCTATTCCAATAGTATCCATAACAATAGTAGCACAAATACATAAAGAAGTAAAGAGAGATTAACATAAGAAGATATGTTAAAACCATTAATAAATAAGTAAAAACCTTTCCTTTTTAATCCTTGCTCCACTAAAAAGGAGAACAATAGTCATAGCATAAAACCTAGCCATATTCAATGGTTGAAGCTTACATAAGAACCTTTTTAAACCCTAAAAACCTAAATGAATTTGAATAAGGAAGAAGAAGAAAACTATGTTATTCCACAGTTAAAGTGTGTTGTACGAACTAATTAGTGGTATGTATAGCCTACTTAGTGGTTTGTACAAACCACAAAGAGGTTTCTATAGACTATTGCGACTATGATTTTTCTAAAAAGAACAAGGAAAAAGATGAGAAGAAAGTCAAGATTCTGGATGCTCTTTTGGTCATGCCTTGCCCTCGAGGCATTAAAGTTGATGGATTATCCTTTAAATGCTAAGGTGTATACAAAACAAAGTATAAAAAACCTTATAAGATACTTTATATCTTTAGTGTAATGGGTTAGGTGTTTGGTTTATATGTATTTAGGGTTTTTGAATAGAAATTGTAGCAGAGTAACATTAGAGTTTTCAAGCTTCCGCTTTCTCTCTCTAATGGTTAGGTATTTATGAAGAGAGAGGGGTGCATTAGAGTTAGAATGGTTTTAGTTGAACCTTATTCATGACCCATAACAGACAAGGGCCATAAAGTTCTAAAATTTAGGGTTGGTTATACAACCATTAAGTTTACAAGGGGCATGATTCTATAAGGTTATGCTGGTTATGGTTTAGAGCTTCGTTATGCAACCATTTAAATCATGGCTAGTATACATAAGCTTTTGGGCTTGGTGGGCTCGGGCTTGGTTTGGGGCTTGACCTAAGGCTTTTTAAGGCCTTTGTTCTTCTTCCTTTTGTAATTGCCCTTGCTTTCTAAGGGATAACTCCAATACTTTTCATCATCGGCTTGCATCTTGAGGTCTAGAGCCTGATCCTTATAGCCGTGTTTCAACAATGCATGATATGTCAATGGTCTTTGAGATGGTGGAGAAAATGATTTAAATTTTGATGGATAATATCTTTATTTTTTTTTAATTCTTTTGGTGATTATTTGGCTAACCTTGATAGGGTCTTACAAAGATGTTAGAAGACGAATCTAGTGCTTAATTAGGAAACATGTCACTTTATGGTTCATGGAAGCATAAAAATCAAATGAAGAAATTGAAATGGACTGAGCCAAATTTAAATTAATAGACAAGATGCCTTTTCTAACTTTCGTCAAGGGAATTATAATTTTTCTTAGCCATATGAGCTTTTATAAGCATTTCAAAAAGGATTTTTCTAAAATTTCTAAACCCTTTTATGATTTTTTTTCTAAATATGCTCCTTTTAACTTTTTCTAATAAATGTTTGAATGCTTTTAATAGGTTAAAAAATGAGCTAAGTTCCACCCTAATCATGACTAAGTTGGATTGGTGTTTACCTTTCGAATTGATGTGCGTCGCTAGCAACTTTGCCATAGGATAAATTTTAGGACAACATAAGGACAATAAGCTCCATGTCATTTATTATGCTAGCGACACCCTCAATGATGCATAAGTCCATTATGCAATAATGGAAAAAGAACTATTGGTTATAGTATTTATTTTTTTATAAGTATATATCTTATTTACTTGGCTCTAAAGTAATTATTTGTACTAATGCATCCAAGCATTATTTATTTGCAACGCATAATGCTAAACCAAGGCTCATAAGATGGGTGCTCTTACTTCAAGAGTTAGATTTAAAGATCAAGGATAGAAAGGGAAATGAAAATCTCATAACCGACCATCTTTCTTGATTAGAGCACATTTAAGAAGAATAGTAAGTACTCTTATCAACTAATGTTTTTCAAATGGGCAATCTATTTCTTAAGGCTCTTCATACTTCATGGTATGCATATTTTGTTAGTTATTTGGTGACTCGTATTATTCCCTATAATTTCAATTTTCATCAAACATAAAAAGTTTCTTCATGATGTTAAATCTTATTTTAGGAAGACCTCATCTTATTGAAAGAATGCACTAATGGAGTCATAAAGAAATGCATATCAGAGGACAAGATGTAGGATATCTTACAACATTGCCATACATGAGAGTGTGGTGGACACTTTGGTCAAACCAAAAATACGGCGAAGGTATTACAATATGGTTTCTTTCGGCCCTCTTTCTTTAATGGTGATTTTGCCTTTATTAGGACTTGTGATAGGTGCTAAAGAGTATACAATATCTCTAAGTGCAATGAGATGCCTTTGAATTTCGTGATTGAGGTGGGGCCCTTTAATGTTTGGGGCATAGACTTCATATGACATTTTCCCAATTCTTTTGGGAATCAATGCATCTTAGTAGTCATAGATTATGGATCCAAGTGGATAGAAGCCATTTATACTCCAATTAATGATGCCAATGTGGTGATTCAATTTCTTAAGAGGTGCATACTTTGTGTTTGGTGCTTCACATGTAATTATAAGTGATGGTTGTTCACACTTATAATAGCTAATTCGAGGCCTTGTTAAAGAAGTATGGTTGTCACACATAAGGTGACCATTCCTTATCATCCTCAAACAAGTGGCCAAGTATAGGTTTTTCATGGAGACACTAAGTAAATCCTTATGAAAACTGTCGATTCATCAAGGAAAGATTGGGTTTTAAAGCTTCCCGATGCGCTTTAGGTGTATAAAACTACTTACGAGACTCTTATTTGTATCATCCCTTATCAACTAATCTTTGGAAAGACATGCCATCTACTAATGGAGCTAGAACATAAAACATATTGGGTATTCAAATACTTAAACTCAAACATAAATCTTACTGGTGATAAGAGGAAACTTAAACTCAACAAGCTTGAAGAGATATGTCTCCAAGCCTATAAAAGCAATCAGGTGTACAAAGACAAGACTAAACAATGATGGCATGAGTGACACAATCTACCTCAAGACTTCAAGAAAGGCCTATATGTTCCCTTATTTAACTCATATTTGCAGATCTTTCTCGGTAAGCCTAAATCTAGATAGTTAAGGCCATTTAAAATAATTGAAGTATACATTCACGACAACATTGAAATTGCTAATACAAAGAATGAAACTTTTAAAGTCAATGGACGCCAGTTTAAGCCTTACTTTGATGGAGATATGATCCCTAAGGGAGATACTCTCCATCTTCCTAATGCCTCCTTTTAGAAGCATAAATCCAAGGGTAAAGCTAAGTCTGATATGTGGAGTTAAGTCTAATCTAAGGTATAAAATTAGGCTCATTTAATATCTATCTACTTTAAAATATCCCTTTGACACCTCACCTTTAAAAGTGCAATACTTTCCAACAATCACCAGAGAATTGTGATCAAGTAATACAATGTATAATGTGGGTGGATATCATCTAATAGAGACAAAGGCCATAAGCAGTGAAATGTGATTATTCTATTTTTATATAGAGAATGAATACTTCATATATTATCTAAACTACCATTGTAATGAAAATATAATAAGCTAAAACAATCAATAGCAAAGAGAGAAAAGAAATTGAGAAAGAAAACCTCAAATAAATTACCTAAGACATTTGTTCTCACTAATGGAAAATCATGAAATCCTTAATCATTTGATGTTAGGTTGTATTAAGTAGTGACTATCCATTGCCTCTATAGTGATTAAGTCCTCTCTCTCAAGTAGTCACTTAATTTTGTAATCAAATCTCACAAAACCATCTCTTGATGTGCTTTAGATTAACACCAAATCAAGTTCAAAACTCATTAAATAACTATGAACAAATTAAGCCTAATAAAATTTTCCATAAAATGGATTGTTACTTGTCCTCAAGTAATAAATAATAGATAGCTAAAATTTTCATAATTTTTATTGGCACATATTATCTTGCTTGCAATGATAATCACTTAAGTACTATAATGGATATACCAAATAAGAACTTATTTAAGCAAATGAACCTAGGTTAGCTAATTTTAAAGTAAACTCACTCATTCATGGAAAATTAGAGACAACAAGGTCATACTTTACACATACATCTCAATAGTTCCTCTACCCAAACCATTAATAAGCATAATTATGATGTAAAATGAGTTAGCTCATCATTGCCTTCATTAATTAACAATGAAAATAATAACTTTAAGTACATGAGATCATTAGGATTCATTTTTCTTTTAAGCACACTTTTTTTTTCCATTTTTTTTTCTTTTCTTTTTCAAAGAGTTTATATGTGTTTTTATGCAAATACAAACATTGGTGATGAATGCACCAAGTATTCAACATAACGTCATTCAAAATGCTTTGAATACTCATGCCTTCAATTTATCATTTTATGCAAAAATCAAAATTTGTCACGAAGATCCAGATTACTTAGCATCCTAAAAATATTAAAGTAGATATTTCTCTTTTTTTTATTTTATTTTGATCATTCTTAAATCATATCCTTTAAACTACTTCATCATTGTTAATTAATAAAGCACAATATCAATTCATCTTTCATTTAACCTCATTATATCTATTCATAGTTAGCAAAATTACTTATTTCAACATACATGCAAAATCTAATCTAATTGAATTCAAACTATCCTAAATTCATGAGTTACACTCCTCAATTTATCAATGAACTCAAGATTCATTTATCTCAAATTTATTCTAAGAATGGCATCTCTCTTATATTAACTCATAGTGATTGCTAAAAAAAGCTTAACCAAGCTATAAATCATTACAAAAATCATAAAAAATTTTTTGTCCATTTGACCTTGTACATAGGTGCAAGAATAATGTAGGTCTAAGCATAAGGTCATAATCCCCTCCTCCTTCTCCAATACACACACATTTAAATCTGACATTGTCCTTAATGACATGCATTCTAAAACATAAAAGATAAAAGAGGTGTATAGAAAGAAATACTCCCCTCTCATATTCCTGAAAGGTTTGATGCATCCAAATCCTTTTCCTTCTGCTCTCTCTTAAAGAAACCCAATGTGATTCCCTTCTATACTTTTCAAAATGGCTAAAACATAGGCAAAAAAGCATGTTGCAAATCACCATTGTCATAGGCCACGACATTTATAACAAGCATGGCAATAAACAACTCCTCTTAGGCTTCGCCATCTATAATAGTTTTATTCTCTTTTTACCTATAAATTTTGCTTAGTCCCTGAAGCTATTTTCTTAGGCTATTTTGCTCCAAATTCACTCCAAAACTTCTCAATCACCTAACAAGCATTCAAACATGGGAAATAACTTAAATTAACTTAAAATGGCTTATATTTATTAAAGAAATGCATCTAATCATGCTCAAAACTCACTAAAGTAGCAGAAACAAATTAAGCCTAACTCATATCCCTTCTTCTCTCTCCCTCTCTCTCAAGGGATAAGATCAATGAATATTCTAATGTTTATGTTCATAAGTTGTCTATACAAACCGATGGGTTATCGATATAGATAATTACTTGTCTATACAACATTTTTGGCTTTATCAATCATTATTTTAGAAGCTTCTTATTGTTTGGCTTATGGGAGGTTGTTTTTATAAACCATAGCTTATTTGTATAAACCTTTTAAGTTGGCTATACAGACCTCTTGCATAATCTCACATTAGGCTCTTTTGGTTTGGGTGTTTGAGGGATAGATTTGATTCAAGGTTTGTCTAAGCTTTTGTCCCTTTATGGGCATTATTTCCTTCACGCTTTAGGGGAAGAATGCAACAAGTTTCTCATCATGGGGCTCACATCTTAGTAGTCCAAAATCCAGTGCTTACAATTGGCTTTTATTTTTTCTTCCTCTATTATTAGGATTGCCTTAAAATATTTGACAATCCTTGTGATGCTATGAACCGTTACAAAGGTGTTTTGTCTCATTTGTTTGGCTTTCAAGCCTTTCCATAAGAAATTACACATTTTATGCTAAATTTTCTTGCCACACACAAAATTTTGTTACAATTTGTAGATTAAACATTACAAAATTCATAATCATCACTATAATATTCATTATTGTGACAACCCTTATTTTTGTCACTATCTTTTTTGACATCATTATTTGGCATATTTCATCACATAACCCTTTTAGAGGTAGAATTTTGCACCAAAATTTTGGAGGAAAATCTTTAAATGACAAATTGGCAGCAATTAATTATCATATTTGGTGTCAAAGGATTTTTCTTTTGGTGACAACGTCATATTTTGTCAGTAATTACTTGAACCAATAAGTGACATTGTTAGTTCATCGTCGATGTTATCCTTTAGTGGCAATGGATACACATATATCATAATTTTATTTATAGTGGAGGCAAATTTTTATGGGCAATAAAATATGAATTTATGACACTTTTTATCGTTACTAATATTAATTTTTATATGACGAGGTAATAGTCCGTCATTAATGAGTTGAATGGATAAGTGACAAAATAAGTTATATATATATATATATATATATAGTGATGATGCGCACATACTTGTTACAATTAAATTTGGAGTAAAAATTTTATGCTAAAAGTTTTTGGGAGCAAATTTTTTTGTAGATGGAAAGATAATAATTTTTGGGAACTTTTATTGTCATAAATATCAATTTTTTATGACATTATAATAATCCATCATTAATAAGTTGAATTGATAAGTGACAAAATTATTTTGCCTTCACTGTTCATATTTAGTGATGATGCATGTACATTTGTCACAATGAATTATATATGGTGACGATTTATATAATTTTGTCCTAATTTGTTAAATAATTCATGAAAAAACAATGTTGTCACAAATATTTAATTTGAAATTGACGATTGATATGATAATGTCACTATTTAGTTAAAAAAATAAGTGATGAAAGGCTTTTGTCATAACTTATTTTATTATTTGACAACAAATACAACTTTGTGCTTCAAAAAATTTATTTTTATTATGTTAAAAAAATTTCTTAAAAAGGAAAAGAGAATTTCATTTTTATAAATAATGTCATTTCAACCAAAAAGGTTTTGAAAATATTTTAATTTTACAATCCACTAAACAAAACCATGCTGAATTTTTTAAAAAATAATTATATGTATGTTCCAAAGTTTAGATAACATCATTCCAACCAATTTTTTTTAAATATTTTATTTTACAAACTGTTAAACAAACCCAAGTTTAAAAAAAAAAAAAGAATAAAAAAGATTGAACCTAGAATGTGATATATTGATATTTGCAACCTTTACCACTATACTAAGGATTAATATTCATATGTGGCTATAACATATATTTATATATTACAACAATTTGAAACAATGTTGTTAAAACCCATATTTTTGAAACAAAAACAAGGCATTTTTATTAAAAGAAGAAAACAACATACAACAATAAGAAATCAATTTGGGAATTTTAGTAAGGATTTCCTTCTTCAATTTGGGAATTCCTCTCATATATTCTCTTCATTGTAAATTTTTTTGATTTGGCATTTCTCTTGTCCTTCGTAGCCTATTTAATTACATCTCAAGTAGCCTAACTGCTAGTCATCTGGCAATGTTTAGAAAAAGGTTCATACATTGTTAACCTCTTTTTCTCTACTATCTTTGAGCTTTTATTGAATTAAGGAATTAAAGCTCAGCTTGGACAGTTCCTCTTTCTGATGGATGGGTGAGGAACAACATCTAAAATGATTTCTTCTAATAGATGCTTGAGCTAGAACTTACTTATGAAAAATAAGAAAGGTAGTTAACTAACTGGAATTTCAAATGCTCAACTATCTTCTTATCTTTTGTTGCTTTAGAGTCTCTTCTCCTTTGCTACTCCTGCTCAGTGTCTTCACTTTTTTGTTGCTGCTTCAAAAGGCAATTGGCTTGCTGCTTATTCAATTAATGTATGTATGCATAATAGGATTATCTCTTTTTCTTGTTCCTCGAATGTGATAATCATCATTTTACTTTGTCATAATTAACTGCTACTTGAAATAGATATGGAGTTTGCATAAGGCAAACTTGGGATATAATTAGAGCTATAAAAAAAATGAAAAAAAATACAATGTTAGAAAGGGACAGAGATGAAGAGGAAAATCTAGTACAATAGAATTTTTGCTTTTCTGCAATCAAACCTCTATAAAGATGTTAGCAATGCATTTTCCTCACTAATTCTTTAACCTCTACAGAGGTGTTGGCAATGTATTTTCCTCACTAATTCTCTTCTTTTTAGCTAATTTTACTTTATCTTTTATTTATCACTACAAGAAAGGTCTATTGGCTCTTTCAACAAGTTTAATTCTCTTATGCGCTATCTTACTCACTTTTATTCCTCTTCTTTGTTTTGTTCTAAAAAACAATGTCCTTAACAACTTCAATAATAGCTTCCATCTCAGGTTATATTTCTTACTTCATTGGTTTCTCTCTTTTTTCTTTACTAGCTTCAATGTACCAATCTTGAAGGGTGTATCATGATTGTTTCAGGTGGGAGCTTGTTAAGAAGAGAGTGAACTTCCTTCTCTTTTTATTATTTATATGTTTCAAATAGGTTCATTAGCCAAGTATCAAAGTTGGATTCCCACAATCTTGGAAGAAGAATTGAAGTCCATCTCATGGAATGACTGATACTTATAAGATGTTCGTAAGGCCTAAATAGCACTTTGCCTATCTGGTAACCTTTCACCATAAAATGGCTTATATATCCGGTATAATGTTGTGATTCTTAGAGATCTCTTAAAATCTGAATGAAAGATCTAGTTTCAATAGCCATCAATTCCTTTTGACTAAAGTCTAAGGTCTTTGTATTGCATGACATTGTTCGAAGAACGTCAAATTTCCTCAAGTTCCAAATCTTTATTTTCTTTTCCTTATCATATATGGCCATGAGATGTGCATTAGGGTGGAATACCATTGCCTTAACAAGACCATGATGACATAACATTTTGATAAGAGGAACTGAATTGGTAGGCTTTCACATGCATAATGCACCTCTTAAATGACCTATATCAACCACCCCATTAAATGGATTAAATTGCATTACATCAGTATGACCCAAACCTATCCAGATATTACCAATCATCTCACCTATTGTTACATCTTGATAATGGAGTTGCCCATATTTGTGTATTGATGCTAAGAGAAAATGGTTTTTCCAAAATGAAGCCTTAACACCACACCATGTTCCTTTAAATAGTGATGGTCAATGTCATCCTTATTATAGATGTACGAGTATTTTTTCTATGGAGTCATAAAGAAAAGCTCATTGTGAAGAAGCATGACATCACATACTTTTTTTCTTAACCTTCATCTCTCTAATCAATTTCATATTTCTAATGTCTAAAACTACTTGGTGACCCCTGCGCTCCACAATAACAAAGTATCACCCGCTTGAAGTGAAATCAAAGAGTATATGGTCTAAGATATGGTAATATTAAATCACATTGATTCTTTGAGCTTGAGATATCAACTTCATAAGTAATTGATTCTCTATGTTTTCTTAACACCTTTAGCCTCAAGATAGCCTCCCTCACTCAACATAAGCAATTTCTTAGCCTTAGCGATAACTTTTGTATATTCCATTAAATTCTTCTCTAAAAAAGTTGACCATTTATTTTTCTGTCTTTCAAAACTCTAAATTAGCACCTTATCCTTTGTGGTACTACTTCACTTAAGTATCCAACTCGTGAGATAACTCTTGCTCTGTGGGAGACAAAACCATCACTTTCGAACTCACTAATTTCCCCATTGTACTACCAACTCCTATTTTCTAAACTAGGGCGTTGAATTGGTTTTCAATCATCATTTCATTTTCATTATCTCTTTCTCTTATTTGTTAAATAGGATTCAAAATGGATGTTGCTTTAATACATTGATCAATCTTTCTCGTTGCTCCTTGAATTTTGTTTTATTGATTTAATTCTCTAAACAACTATATGATCTATGTGAGTTTTGCTTATTGGAGTTTGCTTAGTAAATACTTTGTTCTTCCTAACTTTTCCTTTTAATTTTATGCCTCTATTTTTATATGATTTCTCCTTTATTTTTCTCTGAATTTCCCCTTTTCTTATTGCTAGAATTCTCCATTTCCTCCATTTTTGGGTTGGCTTTGCATGTAATTTTTATACATATTTTTCTTATTATTATCTTAACTGTGGAATTTTGATAATATAATATCATTTTTAATTGTCAATTGACTAATTCTATATGGTTGAAATTAAAAAAATTACTACTATTGGGGATTATATTTTTACATAACAAATGGTCTTTGAGTTAGCCTTGGAGAGGTTCAATTTCAGCTTACAGAGTAGTGCATGATTCTCCTAATTCAAAAATTGTGTATGCTCTTCCTTTACCTCTCATTCTCTTTCATTATGTAGTAGTTCTAAATACATTTTGAGAAGTTGTGCCTACTTTTTGTTCTTAGCATTATAATTTTTTAGTATTATTAGAATACTAGATTATGACATCTCAAGTATACTGAGCTGGTCATCATATCTAAGATCATAGTGACAAAATCAAAGTTTTGAGATCAGTTGTCATTATAAATATAACATCCTTCAAAATGTATCATGTTATGGAAAGGTTCATCAAAGAATGCACATAAAAACAAAAAAAAAATTATACAAATGCTAGAACTATAGGATAGATTGTCAAATAATTTAGAGTTAGTTGTCAAATTTTAGAAATGAAATTCTGGAAAATAAAATAGGGCAAATGACTTGTGGAAAATAATGCATATGGAAATTTTAGTCTAGAAATTTGATTTATCCTAAGTCATAAAATTTGATTTTAGTCTAGAAATTTAATTTTTGAGTGACTAAAATTCCTTTTCTCACCTTATGAATGACTAAAATTCAATACATATAATTAATTGAATTGTTCATAAAATATAAATTAAATTTAATGAATCATATGATCATGCATTAAAATCTAATTTAATTGATTTTTAGACTAAAATTCCTTTTCTTGCTATAGGAGTTTTGAAATAAACAATTTTTAATGTGTTATGTTGGTCCTTGTGCACCAGGAAGGGGGGATAAATTGGTGACAAATTAGATATTATAAAAGTGAAGAGTTGAAGAGAGAGAAGAGAACACATAAAATTTATAGTGGTTCAGATATTACAAACCCTACATTAATCTCCCAACCTCGATTGGGATTTTCGCTATAGCTATTTTTATACAATGTAGTTTTCCAAGCTCACTCCTAACTTAGCATTTTGGCTAACACCTAACCTTACGAGTGTTTTCTCAAGACTCAAACACATTCCTTTACAAGAGTTTTTCTAATTTAGGCTCAATCTAAAGCCTAGACTCAAAGTGTTTAAGGCTTACATCAAACCTTTAACAACCTAAGTACAAAGAATTAATGAGTTTAAGCTTTTAGAATTAAAATTGTAAGAGTTTGGACACAATAAATGGTTATCCTCTTATATTCAATACCATTTGGTGGGGTATTTATAAGTTCCAACTACCAAAGCGCCATTACAAATGAAACTATGTGTAAATCTCCAAGTTTTGATGGCAAATCTTGCATTTAATGCTTATCCAAGTCAAGTTATAGTTGATACAATAATTCATGGTCATGATTGACATTTTACTCTAGATTTTGCCCTTTGTCAATTGTGATCTTCAAATGCATCTAACAACTATTAACACTTGGCACTTAAGTATTGGTCCCTCAAAAACTAAGCATTGGAACTCTCTTATGAATTTTAAATGTCGTGATCGTTATATCATGTCATGGTCACAATCAGGAATAACAGTGGAATAGAAGAGACATGACCTACATTGCAAATAAGACTGGAAGATTATGTTCCATCTTAAAAGAGAATCACAGTCACTACTAATGGTTGTGGTCATAAACTTTAAATCACCTATCACCATTTGAGACACGATAACTTAGTTGGCTTCCCAAGTGACTGCTGAAGAACTTTTTGAGGTTTTGAATGTCACAGTCATGAGGCTCATCGTGATTTCCACCATGAAGGAAACTAGAGCTTTTAGTTCCATATTTTCTTCAAGTAGCTATGGCGATCTACTTGTAGTGGTAGTGATTTAGAGGTTAGTTTTGAGACTTGGAGAATTTAACTTTCATTCAACTTCTAATGTATTTCTAATTTATTTTCTATAAGAATAACATTAAAATAGGCATTACAACATTTCAATCTATATCGTCAAGATCAAAAGAGAGATTCGACTTAAGTTTGACTAACCTAGTCCAATAATTCCCCCTTTTTTATTTGACAAAATAGATTGAATATGCAAATGAAATAAACTTAATTTTGCATACTCTTATAGATTTTAAGTGTTTGGAAGTTAATAAGAAGGTAGATTGCATAGTTCCTTAGTAATTCAATAAAGTTGATAAACACTTAGGTTTGAATTTTACAATTTGAGAATTACTCCTCCTTAGGTTTAAATTTTAGAGTTTGAGAACTACTCCTCATCAAGTAATGCTTAGTTCCTTTCACTCATACATCTTATTTTATTCCTTTATTAATTAAATATTTTTTACTATTCAATTTTTCTCTGCATTGTCAAGATAAAAAATGAGAGAATTTTATAAGGCAAGGGGTAAGTAAAAGAGAAGATAAGAAGATTGAACAAATAATTAATAAAAAAAATACATAAAAGTATAATCAAGTTCAATTCAAATTCAAATAATAATTGCATTCATTAAGGAAGACATGTAAACATGTGATCTTATATCAAGGTTTCAAAATGAATGAATTCAAAACAATAAAAAATTTTAAACTACCAATTTTTATAGACAATGAATCCAAAAAATAAAGTTATATAATAACAATTTTGAATGACAAATCTTAAAGTACAAAACAACATAAAATATTCTTGAATTTTTTTAAAAATAAATAAAAATAGTTTATGTTCCCCTAAATAAAAGAGTTTATGGCATCTTTTTTAAAATAAGTCTCCCTAATGCTAACACAATTTTGGGGTCACAAAGAAGAATATAAGATACTAATTAAATGATAAAGTTAGTCAAACAATAGAAAGCAAAGAATTATAAAAAATTTCAGTCAAACACACATCTAAACAAATAATCAAATTGTATATGTAAAATCAATATATCAAGCAATAAAATGCATAATAACTCCCCCTATATATATATATATATATATA
>CATIWR010682730.1:0-17810 GCA_949677035.1 Omphalea diandra | reverse complement strand
ATGAATAAGGTTGCTAAGGGAATTTATTACAAGTGATTAAAGCTTTCAATCTTTGCTACTCATTTTCTTCATCTTCTTTATGAAATTGTAATTGTTAGGTGTGAGCATTAAACACCAAGTAGTGAGGTTTTGTGTTAGCCTGTAAAAACACTTCAAGAAAGGTTTAAGCGTAAGCCTAGTGAAACACTTGAGTGAGGTTTTGTGTTAGCCTAGAAAACACATTATTGTACGGTTGTGTGTTAGCCATCAAAACACAAGTTGTATAAGTTGGGTGTAAGCTTGAGAACACTATTTCATGGTGTTTCCAAATTATGCTGGCAAGCCCAAAATCATAGCAGAGAACCCCATTCTATATCTAACGACTAATCCATATGTCCTTCACTCATTTGTTAGTTAAGAAATATAACCATTGTGTTTGACCAACCAATCAAAAGTCGTGATCGCGATCTAATTCCTTCTAGGGTGAGACATAAATCGCAAATTCTTTTTTTTTGATAAGGAGACAACACTTTCTTGAGTTACAGTCATGAAAAAAGCTTTGCCCTAATGATTTTTTGATATTCCAACGATTGCCTTGGACACTTGGCTTAATTTGGTTGCAGACTTGGTTCCCTCTTATTTGGTATGAAATTTAAGATCGCGACTTTAGACGCGAACACCATCGTAAGTTAATCAAGCTGTCCTTGGCTGAATCGTGACTGTGAATTTGTTCGCGAATTCTACTGGCCTAACTTCATCCATTCTTGATGCAAGGTCGTGGTCGTGTATTACAAGTTCCTGACTATGAATTTGGATGTCTTCTCAATGTTAGAGATTTAGCCTTCCATCCAACTTCCAATGAGAAACTAACTTATATACTACAAAACAATACTTAAACAAAACATTAGAACTAATCAATCTCTATTGTCAAGATCAAAAGAGACTTATGACTTAGGTTTGACTAACCTAGTCTAACAAATAAATTTCTATTAAGCCTCTTTTTTAGACTTTTGTATTGTGTATTATAATATATTTATTTTTTTATTATACGTTGATTGAAATTGAAAATTTTTGTTATATATTTAAAGTTGTTATAGTAATAAGTTATAAATGTTTTTTAAAATATAATGAAGTAAAAAAATTATTTTTTTTAGTTTTAAACTAAATGTTTTTTTTAGCAAAAACAATAAACATCATAATAGTTTTAATGTAATGTTTTTATTAATTTATTTTAATAGTATATTATTTCAAAATATTTTATGATTTATTTAATATATGAATTGTTAAAAACCATATATCTTATATGATATATAAGATAAATAAATTTTGAACAAATGGTAGATGTTTTTCTCTCTTTCAAAAAAAATTTGAATGAAGTGGTATCCCAGTTGGATTTCTCTATTTTAGTTTATTAGATGATGGAACATAAGCCAATCTATAAAACTATATTACTATTATAATATAAAAAATTATAAAATCAAATAGTTCTAAATTATCTTTGGAGAAATATTAGGTATTTTGTATTAGAAGATGAGAAATTAGTTCCTTGATTTGCAATTGATTTTCTCAAAAAGCAATTTAAAATAAGAATTGATGATGAAATCGTAAATATATGAAATATTATGAAGAGATATGTGAATTTCTTATAGGAAAGTTAGACATAACTTAATATTTTTTGAAATTGGAATATTGTTATGCTGATTTAGGATTTAAATGACAATAGTCATTTTAAAAAATAAGGATTTGAAAATAATTTAAAAAATATTGATATTTTTAATTATTGTAATTAAATTATTAGACAACAGCTTGAAGAGAAGCATGATCAATTGTATACTGCTAATCACTAAGATTAGAGGTGTAATCAGGTCGAGTCGAGTTGAATCTTATCAGGCTCGAGCTTGAACTCGACTTGAAAACTCTAAACTTGAGCTCGATCAAGTTTTAATTTTTAAACTCGAGCTTGAGCACGGTTAAGTACTTGAAGACTCAAGCTCGACTTGATTAGGTTCATTTATTTATATAATTTTTTTTGTGAATTCTATAAATTAAATTTAGGCTCGATTAACCTCGATCAAGCTTAAATAAGTTCAATTGGTAATATTGTAAATATGCCTAACGAGCCTCTCTAGTTAAGTAGTTTGAAGCTCACATTCGGCTTGCTTAATTACTCGAGTAGCTCGAGATCGAGCTTGACTCGATTAATCTCAAGTCGATTTTGAGTATTTCTTGGATCGATCTCAAGTAGCTTGTGAGTTGTTTTGGTTCATTTACACCTCTAACTAAGATCTTATTTTATGTATAATAATATAATGATTATAAACATTATTGTGAATTAAATATATATTAAATGTAGATTTTATGTATAAAGTAGCTTATACCACTTTAAGACAATTTATAATGTATAATAGAAATATTTTTTAATATGTAATCAATGTTAGCATTATTAACGAATTACAAACAAAAATTTTATCATATAATGAGTAGAATAACAACTAAGAATATAATATAAATAAATAAATAAATATAATGCACTTAATTTGGTATTTTATATAATTATTATATTTAAAAACGAAAAATATCTATATATAATTATGCTATCTTTGGTACTTTGTTTTATGATATATAATAAGTCATATAAATTACAATTGTATAGATTGTGGATATAATCTTTTTATGAAACTATAATTTTCAAATTTAATTAAATTTTAGTTGTTAATAATTGAATAATAGATTTTGACATATGAAAGAAATAAAATATAAAAAGTTTTTAAGCTTTTGAATGCAAATATATAGTGTATGGTAAATATTTTTATTTGTAGTTGATATCAATATTATAAGTGAAAATTTATAATTTTCTAAAGTACAATAACAAATAATAATATTAATCAGTGCTATATATTTGCTAATTGTTTTAAATTTATATGATTCAAAATCGTATGTATATCGTATATTATAAATTTTATTAATCTTAATTAATCATTTAGCTATATAGAATTTATCCTTTTCTTATCTAACAACTAATACTTTTTCTCATCATTTTATTTGTCTTTGAATTAGCAAATCTTTTTTTATTAACAATCTCTTTTTCTTATTTTCATCATGAAATTTTCTATTTTAAATTTTTTAGAAAACCAAAAATAATACAAAGCTCTATAGATAGAAAAAAGTGGAATTAGAATTAAAAGTTAAACATAAAAGATAATACTACTTTATCTACTAAAAGCTTCTTAAAATATAGTTCTTATCTTGCTTAGTAAAAACTTCTTCACTAGAAAATTGAATAGCGAAAGCTTTATTAAAGTCTTCATTTTCTGCTTCAAAAGAACTAGACAATAGTAAATTAATCATTTGTTTTTTTAATTTTTCAAAAATTTTAAGAGCATTAATTTTATCTTTCACAAAACATTGATCTTTAAAATGAACAAGTCTTCCATATTTAAAGCAAACTGGAGCCATAGATTGCTTTTTAGAAGACTATTTTCTTTTAGACTTAGGCTCTTTACTTTTAGAAGATGAGACTTTTGAGGAAGAGGGTTTTGATGATCTATAATATTGTTCATTTAAAGAGATTTTTTAGATTTTAGATTTTTCTTTTTTGAAAAATTCTTTTTATTTTTGGAAGAGGGAGGAGTAAGTTTTTCATACCCGCATTGATTGCAAAAATTTCCTAACTCTTTTTTTTTTCATTTTTCATTTCTTACTTTAGTTTTAAATCAGTACAAATAGCAAACCAAAATAGAGTTTGGAAAATTTTGATGCCTAGCATCTCTTAAGCATAAAAAGATTGAAATATCAAAACAAGTCTAAATAATGGATTAACAGCAACCTACACCATACCAAGATAAACAAATTTATATTTTTCTTGATATTTTAAAATAGATTCAGGAGAACCTAATTGAATATTTTCATGTTCATGACTTAAAGAAATTGCTTGCTTTATTTGCTTGATAGCATAATCAGACATAATATCAAATGAACCAATTTTATAAATTGAATTAACATCCTTTTTAGGAATTGGCCAATTATGAAGTTGATTTTCAATTTAGGCAATATTTACTTCTATAGTATTTATATCAACGTTTGAAGAATAATCCTCTAATAGAGAATTTAGAGCATTTAAGGTGGATGAAGAAGAAAATGATGCCAACGATCTAAATAATCTATTCATGTTTCTGGGCAAGTTTCTATGATATGAATAAGGGATCACCAAGTGGGACCACCAAAATGTGAAAACTTAAATTGGTTGACCAACGCTAATAAACTGGCTGACCAACACACTCACAACATAGATGTTACTCAAGAACACATATATTTTATTTAGGTTTTGGCTCTGATACCATAAGGACGAATCCAATTTGGCTATTTGCCCAATCTATTTTAATTATTATATAAATTTTTCTATATCACTTTTTTATGGTAAAATTTTGGATACTTTAACTTGAACTATTAAGCTAAAATATATTGATTTTGTGGCTAATTCAAAATCTGTTGTGATTATTTATAGGGTTTACTATAAGGTTATGACTATCACTATATATCCTAGATCTAAGTGCAAATTTTTAAGAAATGAGACTTTGGTTTTTGAAGCAAACTCTCAACATTGTAAGATCTATGTTCCTAGAAATCTAAGATGGCATGAACTTAATCAAGGTGGAACTTGGAACTTAAAAGACATTTTTAATCCTAGACCCATTGAAATCGGTTATAGTCTGTCTAGTATTTTAGAAAGATTTGATGGATCTATTCAAATTCAGTTTTCTCCTACTATTTCAAATGTTTTAGAATTTCAAAATAGTAGAAGATCTACCTCTAGACTTTCTAGGAGCCCATCTACTATTTTTATTCCTATTGTTATTCCTGTTCAAAATTTTCAACCAAATAATTCTTTTAGAGAGTCTCCAGCCTAACTTTAGTAGGTTGATTTTTCAAATAACATTCCTAGACCTATTTATAGGGAATCAGATCAAAGATCTAATGAAGCCCTTCTATCCTTATTGTCTCTCAAGATCAAGGAAGGATGTCTCATTCTCCATCTCAAATGGATAATTTTTCAAACTAAAAATATGATTTCAAAACCTTTTTTAATTGACAAAGAACTTTTAAGAAAAGAATTAGGTCAAGATTATAATAAAAAAATGGAATTGGTTTATTAATCACTTTGATGAAAATCAAAGAAATAATTTCAGAGAAAAATATTTTGATTTCTTAAATTTAGTCAAATGTAATATTTCATTTTTTACATGGTTTTCTCTTTATTTTAATCTAGAAAGCATAAAATGTTCCTTTTGAAGAAATAAATGTTAATGAAAGAATTTCTCAAACTTGGATAGGAACCTCTGGAAATACAATTTTTAGTGTTCAACCTCCTCTTGAGGAGGTAAAAATTAATTTTCAATATCAAAAGGTTATTTGTTCTCCTTTTAAAAGAATAAATGTTATAGATGATGATCAAAAGCGACCTTCTTTAAGAGATATTATGAATATTCAATTTTAAAATAATTATTTATATAGAATTTTATACACTATTGCTTCTCAACTTGATGGGATAGAAGTGCAAAATTTTTCAAAGGCTTCATCTTCTAGCAATAATCCTATTATTGACCCAACAAAACCTCTTTTTCAACCAACTCAGTTACCTAGTGACTGTAAATTATCTTTTGATAAAGATATTTTATAAAAAAATTCAAGAAAAACTAAATTCTTTTCATATTTCTTCACCTCCTATTCAAAATTTAGCTTCTAGAATCTCTATTATCACTAAAAATGAAGAAGAAGAAATTCAATAAATTGTAGAACAATTTCAAGAAGGATTTTCTATTAATAAAATTTTTCATAAAATTTTTGCTACAACAAAAAACTTTTATAAAAGACTCACTCCTCTTGCCACTCAATTTGAGGAATGTGGTGAAATGGCCCAGTCAAGATATGATGGTGATGCCATTTATGAATGGAATATAGATGGTTTGAGTGAATACCTTATTTTAAATATTTTATATGAGATGACTATGGCTACTTCAACCTATAAATCTAAGGGTCAAACTGATCCAAATATTACTAAACTTTTAATTTTTGGTTTCATTAGCCAACTCAAATGTTGGTGGGACAACTATATTAATAAGGCAGATAAAAATAAAATTTTAACTGCCATAAGAACTATTGCTAGAGTATAGGGTTAAGGTACAGTTAATACCAATGAACCAGATGTTGTGGCAACTTTAATTTTTACTTTTATTAAGAGTTTTGTATGTGATCCAAATCAATTTCAAGCTAGATCATTTGAAGTTTTGACTCATCTTACTTGTCCTAAACTTTTTGATTTTAGGTAGTATAAAGATGTTTTTCTAACTATGTTATTTACTAGGACTTATTGTTACCATGCTTTTTGGAAAGAAAGGTTTATTTCGGGATTACCAAGGTTTATTTCAGGATTACCAACTTTACTCGCTAAAAAAGCACACTAGTAATAAGGGGGGTAGGTGGCATTATAAATTATAATCTTATTACTTATGGTGAAATTATTAATCATATTAATAATGAAGGTCTTATTATTTGTATTGATTTAAAACTAAATGCAAAACTAAAGAAAGAAATGAAAAGTGAAAAGAAAGAGTTAGGAAGTTTTTGCAATCAATATGGGTATAAAAAGCTTACTCCTCCCACGTCCAAAAATAAAAAGAATTTTTCAAAAAAAAAATTTAAAATTTAAAAAATCTTTTTCAAATGAACAATATTATAGATATTCAAAACCTTCTTCCTCAAAGCTCTCATCTTCTAAGAGTAAGGAGCCTATGTCTAAAAGAAATTAGTCTTCTAAAAAGCAATTTGTGGCTCTAGTTTGCTTAATGTTATTACCAAGGATACTTCTCTTCTCTTTGATGCTATAGAAAAGATTGAAAATCCTGAAGTCCAAAAAGAATATCTTTTAAAATTAAAAAAAATTGTTATTGATAAACCTGCTGAGAATTTTGAAAGATAAGATGTTAATGATATTTTTAAGAGATTTGATAAAAAGATTTCTTCTTCTACTATTGTTGAATTACAAGAAGAAATGAAAATATTAAAAAAAGATATTTTGGAATTAAAATATGAAAATAGTTAAGTAAAAAAGAAATTTTAAAATACCATGTTTATAATATTATTCAAAATCAAGCTTCTTCTCAGCCTAGTACTTCAAATATTATTTCCAAAATGGCTGAAATATTGCAACAAAAAGTTTTTTAAATATCATTTCAAAAATAAATTATAAAAAATAGATTGTAATTGTAAATTTAGTTATTAATAATGATTTTCATTTAACTACCACTGCAATGGTGGATTCTGGTGTAGATATGAACTACATACAAGAAGGGTTAATTCCAACTATTTGTTATGAAAAATCTATTGAAAGGCTTTATATAGCAAATAGTAGAAAACTTAATGTTAATTATAAACTTTCTAATGCAAAAAATCTGTTGTGATAGAGTATGTTTTAAATCTCAATTTGTTTAGCAAAAAATCTCACAATTGGTGTAATTTTAGGAAATCCTTTTACAACTCTTATCTATCCTTTTAATGTTAGTGAAAGGGAATTACTAAAATTATTTTTGGAAAAGAAATTTGTTTCAAATTTGTTCAACTAATTTTTACAAAAGAAATAAATCTTTTGCAAGAATCTTTAATTTATCATGATGTTAATTTTATTAATCAAAAGAAAAAACAAATTAATTTTTTATCTAAAGAAATAAAAGTTTTAAAAATTGAAGACAATCTTTAAAGTTCTTTTGCTCAAAAGAAAATAAAAGATGTTGAAGAACTTTTTTAAAAAAGTGTCTATGCCATTATCTCTAATGCTTTTTGGAGCATAAAAAATATATTGTTACTTTACCTTATGTCAAGGACTTTGACAAAAAGTTTACCCTACTAGAGCTAGAGCAATACACATGAATGAAGAGCTTTAAACCCACTCTCAAGGAGAGATAAATGATTTACTAAGTAAAGGTTTAATTAGAAAATCTTTATCTCATTGAAGTTATTCAACTTTTTATGTTAATATTGTTGCAGAAAAGGAACAAGGAGTTTCTAGACTTGTTATTAATTATAAGCCTTTTAATAAGGTTTTGGAATAGATTAGGTATCCTATATTTAATAAAAGAGATTTGTTAAAATGTCTTTATAATGCTAATATTTTTTCAAAATTTGATATGATGTCAGGCTTTTGGCAAATACAAATTCAAGAATCTGATAATTATAAAACTAGTTTCAATGCCCCTTTTGGCCATTATAAATGTAACGTTATGCCATTTAGATTGAAAAATGCTCCTTTTAAGTTTCAAAGGATTATAAATGATATTTTAAATGGCTGTGAAAATTTTTCAATTGTTTATGTTAATAATGTATTAATTTTTTCAAAAACCCATGATCAACATTTTATACATTTAGATAAGTTTTTCAATATAGTCCAAAATAATGGATTTGTGGTGTCAACACTAAAAATGAAACTTTTTCAAACAAAGATAAGATTTGGGTCATACTATTTTTCAAGGAATTATTAAGCTCATAAATAAGGCAATAGATTTTACTGATAAGTTTCCAAATGAGATTAAGGATAATAATCAATTACAAAGATTTTTAGGACGTCTTAATTATGTTACTGATTTTTATAAGGATATTCATTTACTTTGTAAACCTTTATTTCAACATCTTAAGAAGAATAATCTAGCTTGGACTGTTAAGCATACATCCATTATTAAAACCACAAAACAAAATGATAAGAAACTTCCCTATCTAGCCATTCCTCGTCCAAATGTTTTCCTTATTGTGGAAACTATTGCCTCTGATGTAGGTTTTGGACGAATCCTTAAAGAAAGATTCTCAGATCAACCTAATGAGTCTTTAGTAAGATATCATTCAGGCTATTGGAATGATGAGCAAAGGAAGTACTCGACTATTAAGAAAAAGCTTTTATCAATAGTTTTATGCATTACTAAATTTTAAGATGATTTAGTTAGTAAAAAGTTTCTTTTAAGAATTGATTGCTCAACTGCCAAACATGTTTTAGAAAAAGATGTTAAGAATTTTATTTCTAAATAAGTTTTTGCCAGATGGCAAGCAATTTTAATTAATTTTGATTTCTATATTGAGCATGTTAAAGGAATTTCAAATCCTCTTCCTGACTTTTTAATAAAAGAATTTTTATAGGGCAAATATTAATAGTAATAGATTCATTTTTCTTTCTAAAGACTCCAACATGTCTACTCTTAAAAAGAAAGTTTCAATCCTAGACTTTCTTCTAGCTTTTGCCTCCTCTCCCAGACCTCTTATTACTCCCTCGGTTACTTTTGCTGGTAGACCATCTTCTAGCAAAAAGAAGAAAAATAAAAATAAAAATAAAGAAAGTCCCCTCCTTTTTTTCCAAGTCATTTCAAAAGAACCTTGTGTTTACTTCCAAAAACCTCACATGTTAAGAATATGTTTTATTGAGCCAGAATTGATAGAAGATTGTTTTCCTTCCATAATACAAAATCTTTTTAAGCCTAATTTCTTCTTTTTTCCTATCATCCTAATAAAACTCAAATCTTTTTTTAGTATATCTTAGTTGATTCCAATTCTATGGAAATCAAACATGTTACGGATGACGAAGAACCTAACAAAATTTCTTACTCTAAATGCAAAATTTTAAGAATTTTTTCTCGTCGAGATTGGAAAGAAGGCATCCAATCAAAAAAGAAGTTTTCAAAACCTTTTATTATTCATATTATCAAGATGCTTGGTTCCTTGCCTTTTTAATTAGACCTTTTAATCATTCCTAATTGTTCTACTTCAACAAAAAGTGTTAATATTACTTTTCTAACATGGTTCCAAGAATGGTGATTTTTTTCAGTTAGATTCATGCCCTTGCCCCACAGGCTATTTAAGAAGGCTTTCACAATTTTAAGCTGATGATTAAAAAAAGTTACTCAAGACCCATTATTATCTTTTACTTTGATTTTTAAAATACCATGGATTCTAATATGGAATTTTAATATCACAAAAGAATGTCTTGTAGAGTGGAGCCTAAACCATGAACTTTACACTATGTGGAGACATTTTAATGTTAAATGGTGGGTTAATTTTAAAATTGATCAATCCAACAAGAAACCATTGTTAATTGGTTTAAAAGCAATAATACTATTATTCAAAGCTCTAGTCTTAAGCATATGGAATTTTTGCCAATTAAAAGTAAAATATAGGCAAAATTATCTTCAGCTACTAACAAAAGAGAATATAAAAAATTATTGTTAAAAGCTCTCTCTGAAGTATCTGAAGAAGAGGATAAGGATGAAAGTGATTTAGACTTTGCTCAGAGTAATGAGGACGATTGTTTTGGAATCCAACTCAGTTGAATTGACTTTTTTCTACCACTACTTTTAAGTTTGTTGTCTGCTTTTGTTATGAACTACTTGATACTTATTTGTTAAGTCATTTGGTAAGATTCTCCCTTAGCTGTTAAGATGTGTTGTCATCTATTACAGATATAACACTTGTTAATTTTTGACACTTGTTATGATTCATTCTTATATGTTAAGATGTGTTGGCATCCACTATGGATTTCAGAGGTTGTTAAGTCCATAGTTAAGTCTATAAATATGTATTGTTTCATTAGTGCAAACCATAATTCGATTTGAGAAGAAAAAATCTCACTTGTTCTGTTATGTCTGCTTTCATTTCTCTCAATGTAATATTTCTTCTTTTATAAATAAAATTTCCTTTCTGTATTTTCTTCTTTCTCATTTATTGCGTTCACTAAGTATGCTCTGTGCTCTCCTTATATAAGCATCTAAAACATAAAAAAATATTGCAATCTTAATTAATCATTTAGTTATATAAAATTTATCATTTTCTTATCCAACAACTAATTTTTTCATTGTTTTATTGATCTTTGAATTAACAAATCTTTTTTTTATTAACAATCTCCTTTTCTTATTTTCATCTTGAAATTTTCTATTCTAAATTTTTTAAAAAACTAAAAATAATACAAAGCTCTATAGATAGAAAAAAGTGGAATTAGAATTAAAAGTTAACACAAAAGATAATACTGCTTTATCTTTTATCGTTTTACTTTCTAGATGCATTAGAAAGAAAAAAATTGATACCAGCTATATAAAATCTCATACAAAGTTATATATATGTTAGTATTTTACATTTGTTGGTATTTTACATTATGTTATATCGTTATCAATTTTTTATCTTTCAAAATTTGAAAATTGATCCTTAATTTCTACAATTCTATGCATTTTTACTTATTTATTTTGCATATGAACATTAAATTTTTTGATAAGATATATATATATATATATGTGTGTGTGTGTGTGTGTGTGTGTACATGCATGTACACACACACACTGCATGCGCGCTGACATGCACACACACATACATAAAAGTATATATATACACACACATGCACGCACGCGTGAATACACACACACACACACACATATATATTTAGAAAGATATGTGTGTGTGTGTATGTGTGTATGTATGTGTATAC
The DNA here is from genome assembly GCA_949677035.1 of Omphalea diandra. Classification (NCBI taxonomy): domain Eukaryota; kingdom Viridiplantae; phylum Streptophyta; class Magnoliopsida; order Malpighiales; family Euphorbiaceae; genus Omphalea; species Omphalea diandra. The sequence continues at coordinate 6,325 of CATIWR010682730.1, read as the reverse complement.
ATACATCTATGTATATACATATGTATATGTGTGTGTGTATGTGTGTGTGTGTGTGTGTGTATGGTTGAGTTTTCATTAGTTATATCTCTATGGATGTTATATTTTATAACTGAATAGTAAATGCTTATAATTTTCGATATAACATTAATTGAAAGTCAGAATGATAAGAACCATTAGATGTTAATCTAAAGGCTAAAAGTGCAGTAACTATGGATGAGTAAAAATTGCAATAATCATTGAAACATCACCCTTTCCCACGCGCGGGCGCGTGCGTACACACACACACATATATATATATATATATATCTGTGTATGTGTAGTGGCAGAACCAAAGATTTATTTTAAGGGGGCTTCTAGTTTGGACTTTCAAGATATAATTTTAATGTGATTTTGCATTCATTTTGGCTAAACATTAATATTTTCTTGAGTATACATATGCAATTTTGATTCTAGCTCTGAATTTGCGCTATGAATATGTGGTTATGTTATTTTCACTTATTTGCATATATACATGCCCTTTAGAGCAAGTATGATGCAATCCAAAAATTTTAAAATGTAGGGGGAATTCTACATAAAAGTTTGTAAGAAAAATGGGCTATACAAACCAGTTAAGTCATTTGTACTGACCATTAATTATCTGCACAGATAGCTTGGGTAGTTTGTATAATTTTTTATTATTGAACACAACTGTCATGCACTATTCACCTTCTCTTTCTTCTATTAATAACCCTCCTTCATTTTCATGCCCATATTTGCTAGTTTTGTCTTTCTTACCATGACCAAGGCATTTTTGAAGTTCCTCACACCGTAGAGTTGGTCCGATTTGCCTTGGGTAGCTTTTAAAGCCCTTCGATATCTCTTGACAGTCTAACTCAAGGTAGCTTTTAAAGCCCTTCAATATCTCTCCATAGTCTGACTCAACTTGGATTTTTCTTGGAGCTGTATGTGGTTTATAGGACCCCACTATCCATTATTTTCATTTTGTGGATATTGAGATCTGCCCCCTGTTTAAGGAATTCGACGCCACTCTATACTATCAGATTATAGGTGCTACATTTGAATTACCTACATATCTAGAAAATGATGGAGCTATTCGATCTATGATATGATGTGGTACCCATGTACACCCTAGGTAAGGAAAAGATTCTCATGTCTCTCTTTCTTACTCTTTATCCTTGCATGGGCTATACTTGTACGACATAGATTTGTATTATAGTAACTACTTTGATGGGAGAAGTTTTACTTTGAAGAGATGATGGAGAGATAGATCTATGAATTTTGTCTCTTATTAAAGAGATTGAGTCGGGGAAAATTTCATTTCTAACTATTCTTGGTGAGACCATCATGGGTTTGGATAAAGTGTCCCTCAGTGTCAGTGATGCTTTCTTTAATAGCCCATTATTGCTTCAGGTACATACTACTCTTATAGCTTTTTACTTTATCATTTAATGCTATTCTTTATTTTATTTTATTGCCTTAACTTTTGCCTAAACCACCTTTATGAGCTTTCAATCTAATGAACTGCTCATGTTTGCATAAGCTACCTTTTTGATAGTTTAATGTAAGCATTAATGGCAAGCCCAAGGATCCATTCCAAATCCAAGGCCCAATAACAAGGCTATGGCCTAAGAAGTTTGAGGAGTCTATTGGAGCTTTTATTCAAAAGGAAATAATACTTAAACTAGCCTAAAATCATCAAGCTAGGCATGTGAAGCAACAAACCTAAAATGAACATGTTGAACATTTAATAATTAATAGATCTTCTTCAAGCCCAACCAAGGCCCATTTAAACTTAATTCAATTCGTGGATACTTTCTCTAGGCTCCCACTAACAAGCCCAATAAATAGAGACAAAGTTTAAAATTCCCAATTTTAGGAAAAAATGGTTAGGACAATACATGTGTGAATAAGACATATTAGATAAGGTTGTCCTAACAAGACATAAGCTCTAATAACATGGGAACTCATGTCCAAAGATAAAACATGACTACTTTAACCAAGATAAGAAAGAGACATGATTGATTCAATATTCTCCAATATTCTTCCAAGATCTTCTAAGATTTGAAAGATTCTTCTAAGATCATCCAAGATTTGGAAGATTCTTCCAAAATCTTTCAAGATTTGCCTTGTTATATAGGATTCCTTCCTATTAGCTGAATAAGCCTTCCTTATGTAATTAGGATTATCTTTTAGTTTTCTTTTCCTAAAAGTAACTTCAATTAAAGTATTTTAGCTAGGATAATTAAATATGGCCAAATCTTATTGGCCAATCATATGCTTTATTTTATGTTCCTTATTATTTTAGGATTATTATTTTTAGCTCTTCCTTGGTGACCAATTCATTCATGGCTAAAAATTATAGCTATTTTAACTAGGGTTTTTAGTTTTTCATCTAGTTAGGAAAATCAAGTTTATAAGGGTATTTAAACCCATCCTATTTGGCTAAAGCACTATCATTGAATAATATTTTCTTTTGGCAAATTTTGATTAGTGAGATTGATTTCTCTTCTAGAATTTTTGAAAGAACTTGGTGAGATTGTTGAGTAAAGGCTTATTAATTTCACGAACTTGTTAATTTTAATCTTAAATTGGCTTTAGTTAATTTAGGGTTTGAATTGACACAACTTTAAATCTTTATAAGTTAGGTTGTTGGAAACAGGTTTTATAGAGGTCTAGTTGGGATTTGAAGATCAAACTCTTTGCTTAATGTTGATGAATTTGGGAACTTGTGTTCAAAGCATACATGTAAGGATCTAAATGTTAGTTATGTGCCTAACCTAATTCTTTTAGTAGATATTTTTTAAATATTGTAATGGTTGCATTTTTATTAAATATCACTTTTGTTTATGACTAAATGATGAATTTATTGAATAGTTGATTCTACCTAATGTCATCAAGTATGCAACTTGATAGTAAAACCTTTAGGTGTAAAGAATTTTATTCTAAATTGTCCCTAGTTAATCATTATTATTGGGATAATAATGAGTGAAGACTAATATGTGTTCTGATTGGTGACTATATTTTGCTAGTCATAAAGTTTAGATATTAAATAATATTAAATCAAACATATTGATACATGTTTAAGAAACACTGTATTGGACCGACACATTATGAAAACACTACATGGAATAATAGTTATAAGTGATTCTCATACGATAGTATTAATTTAATTCTCTGACTTAAAAATCACTAGGAATTCCAATATAATGAACTTTATGTTTTGATACAATCCAACATTATCTTTAGCAAGATGATCATATAGACTGATATTAGACATAGAGTAAATCATATAGAGGAATATAAGTGATTGAAAAGGAATTTGTTCCTTATGCTTTTATAAGAAGTATATCTCTAAGCCCTTTAATAAGTGACACTAAAAAGATTACATGGCCATGTGGAAATGAATTGATAAAGGTTATCAATATCATTTTACAACAATCTACTTAGAGATCGAGAAATAATTGAATTATATAAGGATAACATGACCCATGCCTTTATGTTCAATTTAGATACTAATTGTAAAATAGGTTAGGTTGGATTATTAACCTTCACATAATTTAGGTAGTCATATTGTCTTGCTAGAGGTCACTTATGACTTGTGGGCTAGAAATGGGTTTTAGGCCACTACTACTGTTATGTGAATCTATAGGGTTGCATACTTAAAATAGGTTGAAAAACAAAATTATATTTACTATATATATATATATTATCTTGATATTTAGATATCCTTTTCATTTTAAAAGTTAAAACAAAATAGGATACTATATTATATGTATCTTTTAAGATATAAAGTTGACATAAATATCTTAACAGTTAAGATATATATGTATGATTAGGGTTTTCTGATATAGTGTGAGCACAATCACGTCATTTTTAGAAAACGTTTTAGAGAGAGAAAACCCTAATGTTAGCACACTAATCAATTTTAAAGAGCCTATTTGTATGGATACCTGTAAAGGACGTTCATCATATTGGTAGTGTCTAAATCCGATGATCTACACTCCAATCTCCAGGTTGGGGATTATCAGTATAAATTCCCTCTCTACGTTCCATCAATCTTGCCTGTCTTGTACGAATTGGTAAGTTTTTTCACATCCCTTTCCTTGATTTTATCGAATCGTATGGATCCTTGATGGGTTTTGTGGATTGAAATTTTTATTTTTCCATTATGCTTGCTCTACAAAACCCAACAATGGTGTTGGAGCCACTTGTGAATTCGATTAAATTGAGTTTAACAGTGTTTTATGTATAATTATTATATATGTGAACATGGACGTGATTGTTTGAAAATCATTTCAAAGCTTTAATATAATACAGATTTGTTTAAAGGAGATTTGATTAATTTGCATGAAAAACAAAAATCATAAATTCATTAGATTAATGTGATTAGGGTTTAATATGATTAAATGATTTGACAATGTTGATTTGATTAACACAATTACTGTTTCTTATGATCTGTCATTAATTTGATTAATATTATAGTTCAATAAGATTGATGTATTCTATTTTTCATATTGTTAATCATGACAAATTGTTTAATTGTTAAACTTGTGATAATTTATTTCAAACAAATTTATTAATGTTATAGAGTTTGTTTAATTGTTGAATGAAAGACAATATGTTTTGCATATATTAACAAATTTCATAAATCTGCTTAAGTATTAAGTAGCGGTTAATTAGTTTTATTATGAACAGATTAGTTTATCATTTTAGTTAATCATGTTAATTAAAACTAATGGAATTTATACAACAACTCATACAAATGAATAAGCTAAACTATTTACTTTTTTAGGGGCGCTACCCTAAAACACTTATTGCTGGCTAAGGCATTGTTCAGGTCGTTATCCCTTGGACCCTACTAGGGGCCCTACCTTTTGACCCCGAATGGTTTCATCACATAAATTGTAAGTTGCCCTAAGATAATATGTTTTGTGTTTTGGATGTCTTACTTACGTGTTTTTGCATGGTGCATGACTTGACCATTAAAACCAATGTGATTGGCCTTTGGATTTTACTATTTTTAAGGATTATAATCTTTAAATATGGCCTGTGTGTCATTTATTTTGTTGTAATCATTTATTTTATTAGTAGCAATAGAATAGTATAAATTACAATAATGTAAATTTCAACTTGTGATGGAGACCTTTAAGGCATAAGATGGTGGTCTTTAAGGCATGTGGTGAAGATCATTAATGGTAACCTGGGCAAATCCATAAAGATGGAGATTTACCCTTAGGATTGACCTTTGGTCTTCATGTTGGCTTGTGACGATTAATCTAGATTAAGGGCCATGTTATGACATATTTATTTTGTTATTATTATGCATGGATATTATGATGCAATGCATGTGATGTATAAGATGCAACATGATAATACATAGTAGGATGACAACTAGTAAAATCCCTCAATAAAATTAAGTCATAAAAAATGGCTACCTTAGTTTAAACACTTGTAAAGACTTTGATTCCTATTTATTGGTTTTGCTAAAGCAAGGTATATTAGGCCATCTTAATAAGATAAGATAGATAATGGTGATATCCAAGAGTTTGAAAAGGTTTGGCTTAACTAGATTACCAAAATGGTTTTGAACCTAGGGCATTAGATGGGGTAAGCCAAGACATGTGATTTCAATATCCCATAGTTATTCAAGAGTTGTATAAGATGTAATTGATAAAATTTTACCTGCTTAAATAACCACATTTTAAGTGATAAGCCAAAGCTTACTTAGAATTAGGTGAAATATAGATCTTGGCCCATTACAATTTTAATTTTTGAAAAATTCTAATTTGAGGGTTAATGTTTTGATAAAATTTAGTGAGAGTTAATATTTAATAAAATACTAAGTGCACTATATATATCTTTATTGTAAATTATGGCTTCAAACAACACCTCTAATTTTTCATTGATATCAATCCTTGAGAAGGATAAATTAAGTAGGACTAATGTCCCTAAGTGGTATAAAAACTTGAGAATTATTCTCAATTAAGAAAGGAAGGAATGTTGATGGCCCTAGTGCACCAATAATAGAGGGTTAAATTTGTGGTAAATTTGAACTTTTGATAATGGAGGATGCTCACAAAAATGGAAGATTAGAGAAAGAATAAGAGAAGAATGAACACAAGAGTTTTATAGTGGTTCGGTTATTAACCAACCCTACATTCACTCCCCAATTCACTAATTGGGTGTTTCACTTAATCATTAGTATTTTACAAGCTCACACTTAACTTAGTGTTTACGTTCACACCGAACCTTACAAGTGTTTTCCCAAGGCTTACACTCAACCTAGTGTTTAGGCTCACACCAAACCTTACAAGTGTTTTCCCAA
>CATIWR010682560.1:0-13127 GCA_949677035.1 Omphalea diandra | reverse complement strand
GCTTGATTTAGTGGTTGGCACACTCCCCTACATAACAAAAGTGAGTCACCTTTTCTTAGGTACCCAAGCATACTTGGGTCCTAAGAGGTTAGGAGTTGAAGGGTCCTCTAATTTGAGGTGAGCCTTCCTAATAAAATAGTGAATGTTAACATGCACAAATTTCATGTAATAATGGCATTGGAGTTTAGACTTGGGAGTCTTTCTCTTATGTATAAATTTAGTATGAGTAGGAGAACTTCTTATACCTTGATTATGTGAATACTTGCATGTGCATGTGTGATGAGAAGTAGTAGAGAATTTTTTTTATGAGAGTGAGCATGCTATTTGTTGCACAAGTAGGCATGGTTAGCTCTTTTAGTCTTGGCTCTTGAGCTTAGGGCAGCCTTCCTGTTGCCTTTAGGCTTAGGAGGCTTAGTGCTGGGAGCACTTTTCTTCCCTATTACCTCAACACTTGAGGTTTGAGGTTCTAATGATCTAACAAATGTAGTTTGAGATGATGAGGAGGCTCCATTGAAGCCTAGACCATGTTTAATTAATGGTGGTCTTTGTGACACAATCAATGTGTCCAACGCTTCCTTTCCTTTATAGAACTTAAAGATTAAGCTTCTAAGCTCAATGACTTCTCCTTTTCAGAGAGTCATTCTCCTTTCTTAATGAAGCTAATGAAGAAGATGATGTAGAAAGATTTTCCATAGATTTTTTGAGCTCATCATTTGATGCTTTCAATTTGCTTACAATGTCAATAAGGGATTTATAATCAACCTCTAATTTTTGATATTTTCTCTTATAAGACTTCATTTGTGACTTGTATTTGTCACATCTCATAGTAAGAGCCTTTAGAAGCTCTTCATCTATCTCATCAAATTCATCAAAATCAAAATGAGAGTGGAAAGAAGCACCTACCTCATTTGGGCAATCTTCTTGTGCCATGAAGCAAATGTTGGCAACTTCTCCTTCTTCATCTTCACTTGAGCTGTCATCCCAAGTGGCTAAAAAACTCTTCTTCTTCTTCTTGTCCCATCTCTTCTTCTTTTTTAATTTGGGACAACCGTATTTAATGTGACCTTGCTTGGCACATTCATAGCAATTGACTTCATTGGATCTCTCTCTTGGATTATGAGTTATCTTCTTAAAGCTTCTTCTTTTTTTTCTTCTTCTAATCAACTCCTTTGTCCTTTTTGAAAGCTTTACTAGCTCTTCTTCTTCTTGGTCACTTTTTTCTCACTATATATGGTTTCCACCTCCTTCTCCTTTATTGAAGAGTTGAGTGCCAATGTTCTTTTTTCTTTTTTTGGTTTATCTCCTTGGCCCCTTAGTTTTATCATTTATTCATCCTTTTATAAGGCTAACTCATGAGTTAAGAGTTTGCCTATCAACACATCTGTTGGAACATTCCCAATCTCTAGATTGGACTCTTAGATGCTACACATTCTTGCACCAAACTTATCTAAAGGTAGAGTTTTAAGGATTTTATGTTTACCTCATAATTGGTGAAAGTCCTTCTGAATTTCTTCATCTTAGTGACGACAGATAAAAGTCTATTCATAATTTCGATGATGCTTTCATGGTCCTTTATTATGATAGCTCCCATTTTGTCACGTACATCTCCAAATGGCTTGATTTAACCAGTGTTGTACCTTCATGGTAGTTCTCAAGAGTCTTCCAAATGGCATGTGTTATTTGACAATGTTACACTTTTTCAATCTCTTTTCTAAAGAGAGAGAGCTTAGAAGAATGGCCATTACTCTCTTATTTTTACCATTGGATCTCCTATGGGCTTCAACCCAATCTTCCCTTGGAATAAGTTCTTCAATTCCATTCACTACTTTAGTGGGTGGCTTCCATTCTTTGACAACCAAATCCCAAAGGTCCACCACATTTGTATCAAGGTAAATTTCCATATTACACTTCCAACGAGTATAGTTGGATCCATCAAAGTGGGGTTTGAGGTGTGAGTGGATTCCCTTTTATGCCATGAACTTTGCTCACCCAATTAAGGCTTGTATGTGAGACTTGGCTTTGATACCACTTGTTGGCCCTAGGCACCAAGAAGGGGGCTTGAATTGGTGTATAAAAAAAATTTAAAGTACAGGTAAATAATTGAGTAGAAGAAAAGACACACGATTTATAATGGTTTGGATACAATCGACCCTACGTCCACTCCCCAATTCTCTGCAATCAGGTGTTCCACTAACTCCAAATGGTGTTTCTAAGCTCACACCTAACTTTTACACTTTATGCTTTCAAGGCTCACACTCACTGTTTGATGGAGTATTTATACCCCATACCCACCAAAGAGATATTAGACTTTAAAGCTCAACAAATCTCTAACACATGCTAGGCAGATTCTACATTAATTACATGTCAGGCAGGAGTCGCGGTCACTACTAGTTAATCGCGATCGTTAAATCCAAATTTCCATACGGGAGCCAAAAATTATGGCGAAAAAACCTGTGTCTAACGGCTAGTCCATGTGGTACCTTCTCATTGGTCCATCAGGAAAATATAGTCATTATAGTCTAACTGCTCATAAAAGTCATAATCCCGATTCTTTTTTGTATAGGGCGCGACTCAAGATGCTAATTCTTCTATTTGAAAGACAAACTTCTTCTTTTTGAATTACAGTCATTACCCAAAATGTTGCTCTCACGAATTTTGTTCTCTAACAGATACCTGAGACACTTGGCATGCTATGATTGTGGACTTAGTTCCCTCTTTAATCACTTTGAGAGTAGCAATCGCGATTGAGGCGTGACACATATCGCGAATTCGTCTATGAATTTGACACTTCCATCTTTGAATGAGTTGCGACAGCAATGATGCCCGCGAATCCCTCTGTCTGAGTTTCACCCTTTCTTTGAACTGAGTCGCAGTTGCGAATTACAGACCACTGACTCCAAATTTGGATGAACTTTGCCTTCTTAAAGATTATACAATCCTTCCAACTTCCAATAGAAAATCTAACTTAATTCTGCAAAACAACTCTTAATTGAAACATTAGGATTGATCAATCTCCTTTGTCAAGATCAAAAGAGGTCTAAGACTTAGGATTAACCATCCTAGTCTAACAACTCTTGCATAAAGACCATGGTTATTCTTTCCCATTTCCATATCGAAATTGTCAATGGTTTTAATTTTCCAACTGGTGTTTGATGTTCTGTTTTGATTTGTTGAAAAGTCAAACATGTTGAAACATAGACTGCTACATCTTTATTCATTTTAGGCCACCAAAATGAGATCATAAGGTATTTTACATTTTCATCATTCCTGGATGCATCGCATAGGAGCATTATGTGCTTCTTCTAGGATTTCTCTTTGCAAGTTATGAACATTAAGCACACAAATATGATATCCCAACATCAAGTCATCATTTTGAATATCAAAATCAATATGTCTCCCATGTTTTACCATTCCAGTCATTCTTTATAGCTTTGGATCCTTGCCCTATGCTTCTTTAATTTGATCATGCAACCTTGGCCTTACTTGAAAAGTGGCAATCAATACCCCATTCTTTTCCATATTTAATTCCACATTCATAGCTCATAACTGAACTAAATAAGATAGTGGAAATACTTATAAGTGAGCTACATTGTTTCTTGATTTCCTACTCAAAGCATCAACAACCATATTTGCCTTCCCTGGTGACACTCAATGGTGTTATCATAATCTTTAGCAATTCTAACCACTTCTTTGTCTCATGTTTAATTCTATTTGGCTCATTATATACTTTAAGCTCTTGTGATATGTAAATATCTAAAATGTTTCTCCTTACAAGTAATGCCTTTATATTTTCAAAGCAAACACATCAATAACAAGTTTTAGATCATGTACTAGGTAAATTCACAAGCCTTTAGTAGTCTAGATGCATACGCAATTACCTTACCATGCTGCATTAAAACACATTCTAAACTTTGATGAAAGGTATTACTATAAACTTCAAATCCTCTATTACACTAGGAATGGCTAACACTAGAGTAGATGTCAATCGATCTTTTAATTCATCAAAACTCTCCTAATATGCTTCAAACCACTAAAATGTTTTCAAAGTAACTTAGTCAAAGGAGCAGCTATAAGTGAAAAGCCCTCAACAAATCTACAATAATACCTAACTATTCCTAAGAAATTTTAGACTTCTACAACACTATTTAGGATTTTCCATTTTATTATTGCTTTAATTTTGTATAGATCCACCTCTAAGCCCCCTTTTAATAAACTACATGTCTTAAAAATACCACATGGTCAATCTATAACTCGCACTTGCTTAATTTAGCAAATAACTATTTTTCTCTCAAAATTTGTAACATAATCCTCAAATTGTTTTCGTGCTCTTCATTGCTCCTTGAATACACTAGTACGTCATCAATGAACACAATTACAAAGTGGTCTAACTAAGGCTAAAACACTTGGTTCATAAGAGCCATAAATACAGTTGGTGCTCTATGTTATCATTGCCTATGAGATATGTGTTATGCATGAGAATGTGTAAGAGATTCAACTCTGTCAGCTGGTTGATCTCTTAATGGTTGGCAGGATGCTTCTATGGAATGCAAATCGACTGACTCCCCTCTCCTTGGTGAGTCATGGGTACTACAATGATTACCCTCTTCTAATGCCCTATAGACATATAAGACTATGTCATATGATAATACATAATAGTGTAAAAGTCATGTCATGTTCATATGTATGTTCCTATAAAACCTATCCCTGCTCTAATACCAAAAACTATAACGACCATTTTCATTTACAAATCATGGCATTCATGTCCAAAAATACATATTTGCAAAGGTTGAATCATCATACATACATAATCCAATATGTATTTAATATGCATATATGTTAACTAATGTTTAAGGCTAATGACCATAAACTAGTTCTTATCTAGATATATGTACATGACACAAGGAGAAAGACAGTTGGAATTCAGTCGATGACTTATGCTTCATGTGTCTATATGTAAAACTTTATGCTCCAAAGTATCCAAACCTTATGCTTCAGTATTTGAAAAATATAATTGCGATTTGGTGAGTCATGACTCAATGAATAAAAACAATAATGAAATCCTTATGGCATAATCAACATCAACTCCATCAGGATAAATTACAAGTATAAAAATTGACTATGCAAGTGTAAATCCAATAGATTGATTTTGTCGTGACCTTGCAAGGCAAACACTACTCCTGGGAATTTATGTGATTCAAGTGACATTTGATTTTACTGGTCAACATATAACAAGTAAATCATTTGGTTAATAACATGTGCTAATAGGACATATTGGTCCCTTTTCCAACTTATTTGCAATTGTTTGACAAGCCTGTCACAACATCATTTTACTTTCATATGCAAGTGTTCATTCACAATGGTATGCCAAGTAATCAATAAGAGCATATAATTCTCACTTGACTTGTATTCACATGAAAAATGTCATAATTCAGTCACATATGCATGTAATAGAACATAACCATATCGCAAAATCATCACACATACACATTAGAATTCAATTATGGCTTTTACTCACCTTTTGATGCGACCAACTTTTATGGCAGGTTTCGTCCTCTCTCTTGGGATTCCATAAAATGTTGAGATCCTAACATTTGATACAAACATGATTATAAGTATGTCAAAACAATTATGAATGCTTGATATTCAATAATGGTCATGTTTCACGCAAGTAGACCTAGTGTTTATGCATATTTTTCTTGTACAGCAGCCTAACTGTGCTATAGTCTAATTCAAATAACTCTTACTATACTTATCCAAACGACTTGATCTCTTTTTCCAAATAAACTAGACACATAATGATACGACATAGTGAAATTTTAGGTCAATAAAAGGCATATATAAAATATGGTGAATTTTTAATGTTTCCCTGTTTTAATGTCATTCAGTCTAAGTAGGTCTTACAATCTTGGGTATATCTCAAATTGTACAAATCCAATTACAAAACTAATTTGCCAAAAGTTACAAAACACATAAAGGAACATTTTTTTATGTTTTACTCATTGTCGAATTCAGTCTATAAAGTCACCAAAACAAATGACCAATCTCAGGGTGAGTAGGTTTTCAACACATTAAGAATCAATCACAATAAAAGAGCAATATCTCATCAACCATGATATATTTGGTAAAAATATTTTATAAGAATGTAGATTAGAAACAAATATACAACGTTAAAGTTTGGTACATTGCCAAATTTTGTTTCTATGGCCATCAAATTCTTAGAAAACAAAATTGAAAGACTGATGAAGTTTCATTGAGTTCAGGGTCAATCACAATTAATGAAGCATATCACTTTCCACGCAACAAATTAAGCAAAATTGCTTTACAAGTATTTAGAGTGGATATAACCCTACAAATTTTATGTTTTGAACTTTGTCTAAATCAGTACATAATGTCATCAAAATATATGAAAACTTCCAGACTGAGGAGATTTCAGTTGGTTATGAACCAGCCCTAATGAAGGAGCCACACACAACAAATTAAGAAAAACTATTTTACATGCATTTAGATGGGCCATATAGCTATAACTTTCATAGTTTACACTTCCCTCAATTTCTCTTTTAGGGTTATGAAATTGTGGGTGCAACAAGCTACTCTAATAATAAAGCTAACATAATCAGCTCTGTTTTTCTTAAGCTACAACCTTCATACATGAGCTCTACCTCAAATACTTCATAATTCTTACTAACCATGCATGATTAACATGTCACAAGGAAGGAATTTCATGTGGTAACAAGATAAAATCACTTACCTCTTTTGCCAAAACTAGAAAAGCTCAGGATTTCTTCCAAGCTATCTCACTTTTCTTCCTCATTTTCTTCTTCTTCTTCTCCTCCTCCTCTCTTCCTTTCTTTCTTAGCTTTCTTCCTCTTTTGTACTCCCTTACTTTTTGACTCTCCAATTTGATCCTAAAAGGTGAAAATTTTAATTTGTATACCTACCCTAATAGGACAAAATCATGGTGTCTCACCACTATTGTTTGGAAGTTCAATATTCCTTTTTTAGTCCCTCTTCTTCACTCTTTCATCACATCCATTCATGTCCTAATCCCCATATGCTCCTTATACTTTTAAATAAGCTCTAAAACACCAGTATTTATGATGCTATAACATGCACACAATAAGAGATCATTTGTTGTACAACTATACAAACATCACATCTATGTTCAAGTGTCCCCAAATGCAATGATGTAAGTGTCATCACCGTGCTTATCAAATTCACATATCTAAATGATCATTTATCCAATGCATATGTTCATGTGGGATTGTCAATCATTTATCGAATGAATATGTTCATGTGATAATGCTAATGAATAAGGATAAGGATATTACACAAACGCAAACTTTCTTAGCCAAATATAGCAAAATGACCAAAATGCCCTTACACACTAAAATAAAAATAAGCTAAAAGAACCTAGCTAAAACACTAGGAAAACTAGTAAAAATATCAAAGTGACTATTAGAATATGGAATTCTCTTTAAAATTTGCCAGAAAGGCCACCAATCCACTGTTTGACTCCGAACACTTACTAAAGGACTACTAAATTATCATTTGTAATAAAAATGATCACTAGAATGCAATCTTATTCTCAGTACCTACTAGAGGTTGTTGAACCATCATTTCTCCTTAAAATATATAATCTCACCTTTAATACCATTCAAAAGGCTTTTGAATCACCATTTCTCATCATAATAACTATCAAAATACAATCTTACTTTCATTACTTGCTAAAGGATTGTTACACTTCCATTTCTCCTTAGAATAACGATTAGAATAAAATCTCACCTTTACAATCTGCTAGAGGGCTATTAAACCATCATTGTTCATTAGTGTTGACCCTTATATGCTAAGAAAGGGGTTGAATTACTGACAAATTTGAACTTTTGGAGGAAGCAAACATAAATAAAAGATTAGAGAAAGAGTAAGAGAAGAATTTATAGTGGTTTAGATATTAACCAACCCTGCATCCACTCTCCAATTCACTAATTAGGTGTTTCACTAAATCACTAGTGTTTTACAAGCTCACACTCAACTTAATGTTTAGGCTCACACCAAGCTTTATAGGTGTTTTTCCAAGGATCACACTCAAATCTTACATCAGTGTTTTATCAAGGCTAACACTTAAACCTATACAAAAGTTTTCTATGGCTCACTATAAAACCTAAATAAGAGTTTTCTATACCAAGGCTCACTCTTAAACCCAAACCCAGGGTGTTTAAAGCTCACACCAAACTATATGCAAAGAAATAAAGAGTTAAAATTATAATAATTAACTTTGTAAGAGTTTTGGCACAATCAATTGTTATTCTCTTACATTCAAATCCATTTGGTGGTGTATTTATAGGTTAAAACTACCAATGAGATGTTACAAATAAAATTATGTTCAAATTTCTAAAGTAAGCTAGACAAATATAAATTTAATGCTTGTCAAATGAAATTTACAATCAAGATAAAAATTCACGATCGCTATTTCAGACTATATCTAATGGCTAGTGACATGTGGCAACTTGACATTGGTCATTTAAAAAACTAGCCATTAGATCTTTCTAATAGCTCTCAAAAGTCACAATTGCTACTAAAATTCACAAGGTACTTAGGTAGCATTGAAGAAGTTAGTCATTATATCCACCACGAATTAAACTGAAGTTTTAGCTTTTTTATTTTTCTTCAAGTAACTATCACTACCAAAATATGCGGTAGGGACTTTTGAAGGCAAATTTCATACTTTGAGTTTTTTTGCTTCTAATCACTTATGTTTAACTTCTAATGAGATTCTAACTTAAAATATGCAAGATCAACACTTAAGATTGATATTAGAATCTTTCAATCTACATTATCAATATCAAAATAGAGTTTTAACATAGATTTGAATAACCTAGTCAAATAATTAGAATAACTATCAAAGTACAATCTCACCTTTAGTACCTATTAGAGGGCTATATAACTATCATTTCTCCTCAAAATAACTATCAAAATATAATCTCACTTTTAGTACCTACCAAAGGACTATTGAACCACCATTTCTCATCAAAATGATTGTTAGAATACAAAGTCTTTCTCAGTATCGACTAGAAGGTTGTTAAACCACCATTCCTTATTATAATGACTACTAAAATGCAATTTCACCTTCAATACCTACCAAAGGACTATTGAACTACCATTTCTTGTTATAATGGCTATTAGAACGGAACCTCATTCCTATTACCTTTTAAAAGGCTACTAAAGTAATATCTAACCTTGATAATGGCCAGGAGGCTATCAAGAAGCCTATTACTTGCTAAAAAGTTGTTAAGGAAACTATAGTTCCTAATACTTGTTTGAAAGCTACTAAAAAGAATTATTTGATATTAGTACCTACTAGAAAGCTACTAGAGATTTTGAAACCTACTAAAAGGATGCTAAAGAACTTAGTGCATGCTCAATGAGCCACTAAGGAAGTTGTATCCTTTTGTATCTTTTGTTTGGTATTTGCACATATAACTAATATTTTATTATCTTATACAATAGTCATTTTCAATCCCACAAAATAAGAGGAAAATATGAGATATTACTTGAACTATCCCTAAAGAATAGGGGATACATTGCTTAAGAAATGAACAAAACCTTAGAAGAAGTCTTGAACCAAACCCACTTTCAACCAAACAAAACCTTAAAAACCTTAAAGAAAAGCCATCAATTAGTTGTACAACTAATACAAATAGCTGTGTAGCTAACCTTAAAGGTTTGTACAACTATCCTTTTCATTGTATAAATATCCCTTAAACTCTAACAGAAGGAACCTTTTGAAATAGTTGACCATTAACCCTTAATTAGTTGTACAACCAGCCACAAGTCTGTACAGCCAACCCTTTGGCAATACATGTAACTTAAAACCCTAATTTTTAAGGAGATTTCTTAATCTTATCAGTTAAAGGTTGAAGATTGAGTAAAATCTAAGCTATTGAGCTCAGGTGCACCCTTTTCACCTCTACAAATACCTCTCCCATTAAAGAAGAGGGAAATATTTAGAACTCTAAAGTTACTCTACTAAAATTTGCTATCGCAACCCTAAAAATACAACCCATTACATAGAAATTCAAACACCCAACACTCATACCCAAACACTAAGGTAGAAAACAAGCTTTTAGGACTCATTTTAGATTGTTACCTAAGCATTTTGGAGGATTATTTATCTACCATGGTGCCTCTAAGGGCAAGGAACACTAAAAAGAGCATCCAAGACTCATTATCACTTTTTTCTTCTTCTTCTTCTTCTTTTTCTTCTTTTTTATTTTAGAAATTATAGTGCTAAATATCTTTATAAACTTTTTAATAGTCTATACAAACCATTAGTTTGGCTATACAGACTACCAATTGGTTTGTACAACTATCTTTGACTATAACCAACTATCTTCTTTCCTTATTCCTTTTTTACTTTTTCTTTGAGTTTTGGATTCTTTGGCATTCTTATGAGCTCAAACAATAGGAATGGATAGGTCCTATGGCCTATAACCCATTTTTTTTTAATAGAGGGGCAATAATTAAGAAAAGGGGCCTGTTGTGATGATTCTAATGTCTTACTCTAAACTTTTTCCACCACTTTTCTTAAGTGTTTATGTTTATGTATCTAGGAATCTAATAAAAAGAGGGGCTACCACCCCCATGGCCCTTTGATTCCACTGTATTACATTCAGTGTTGGCTTATATAAGTTCTTATGCTTTAATTTTCTCACTATTAAGATAAGATGGCTAGCTACTTAGCTCATTCATCTTCTCCTAATTACATGTGGTGATTTCATATAAAAAGGAAGAGGGCCCTTATTTCTTATTATTTTTATAATTTCGTAACTATGTGGATTCATGGCCTTATATGTTTCCTTTGAATTTCACACTAGCTTTTTTAGTATCCTAGCTCTAATTAGTAGTAACAGGTATTTTAAGGATTCCTTATACATGTAGAGCTCTTTTAAAGCATTGTTGGGGGAGGATTCAGTGATCTTATGACCCCAATATTGATAATCCAAATCTTTGCCTAAGGCCTTTCTTCTATCCTCCATATGCATTTTACCCATTCTATGCATCATATGTTGTTGTTGCTCATGCCATTCTTTATTTGTATTTCATGTTTGATTTGTCATGTTAGTTTGTTGGTAATATGTGAATGATAAACATAAATGTATGTTTAGGTTCCTTGACTTGGATAATGACATGATTATAATGCATGCATATGGTCGAGTCAGTTTGTTAAATTTTTAGATATGATGGAGAGTATTTGATTTAGGTGGTGCTTACGTAGGATCTTAGTGGTTGTTTAAACCTTTTATTTTGACCATGATTTGGCATTAACATATGCTTTTTTTAGCAAGTTGAGATGCATTTGATTTGCATAACATATGTTTCTTTTAGCAAGTTGAGATGCATTTTATTTGTATATTGTATATATGTTTATGTTTATGTTTATGCATGCTAAACCTCATTTATGATCACATGTGTACCTCCCTTCCCCATGGTGAATGCTTATAATGAATTCATGACATGAATTATTTGAGATGTGAATTACACGATACGTGAATGATTTCAGACATGAATGATTTTGGACATGAATGTGTACCCCCTTTCCCTATGGTGAATGATTTAAGATGTGAATTACTTGAGATGTGAATGATTTGAGACATGAATGATTTATGTTTATGCATGTTAAATCCTATACATATGTATCCCCTTTCCCCATGGTGAATGCTTATAATGAATTGATGACATGAATGATTTAATACTTTAATGATTTGAGAAGTGAATTACTTGAGACGTGAATGATTTGAGACATGAATGTGTACCCTTCCTCTCCATGGTAAATAATTATAATGGATTGATGACATAAATGATCTGAGATGTGTTAGATGAATGTTTTAGGACCTTTTACATAGACTAATTAATAATATAGCTACTATTATAATTGTGAACTAAAGATACTCAAAGGTTAGATCCCTAAATCCAAGAGTTTAGGTGTGCCTAACCTCTTCTCTACATCATGCCTAATTTCCAAACTCAATCTCTAAGTGAAGATGGATTAGGCCTTTTAGTTAAGTTATTAGGCTTAAAATCCATCCTTGTCTATAATTTTTTTCTAGCCAAATTGGTGGTGACTCTATTTAGACTTAAAGCTGATACTAAAGTGTCATCATGCCCTAGTTCTTCATGGACCATCTAATTCTCTATAAAGGCTTCAAACCTTGTAAGGATTTCTCAAAGGGTCCCTTGATGACTCTAAACATATGTCATCAATTAGGATTCTAACAAAGAATGATCCTCATCCTTTCGACCCTCTGATGATCAATAAAAGTTTAAGAGTCAAAAGTAGAATTTCACTCACTCAAGCACATAAATGGGATAACCTTAGCCTAGAAAATCATAAGGATGATGTATTACTAGATCACTATGAGATGGGATTGTATTAAAGTTACGAATGACTATAACAAGAGTTAGATTTAAGGAAGCCTTAGCCATTTGCCACTAGTAGAATTGTAGAATTTGACTTTGTCATGGCCATTTTTTGTATAGGGTATTGTCGTTGTCAAAGAATTAAAGCCAACATCTGCTGAAGGTCATAGGTACATTATAATGACAATTGACTACTTTTCAAAGTGGGTGAAAGTCAAGCCCTTCAAAAAGTTAGGAGCAAAGCAGATGACTGAATTTATAGAAAAGAATCTTATCTATCATTATGATGTTCAATACCATGTTGTGACAGATAATAGCATGCATTTTTAGCAGAGATTAAGGCAATTTTGAGGAAGTATGGAGTAGCCACCATTGGTTCTCACTTACATGCCACAAGAAAATGGAACTATATGTAACAACCATATTCATTTACATAACTCATATCATTCATGTCCAAAATACATATGCATAAAGGTTTTATCCATCCTACACACACAATCAAATGTTTATTTGATGTACATATATGTATATGACACAAGGAGAGAAAGAGTTTGGATTCAGCCGACAACCTGTGGTCCATATGTCTCAATGTAAAACTGAAAGCACCAAAGTGTCCAATTCCTATTCTTCAGTATCTGAAAAAAATTTTGCGATTTGGTGAGTCGCGACTCAGTGAATAAAAACAATAATCAAATTCTCATGGCATAATCCAT